>OX465584.1:6801470-7093970 GCA_950022655.1 Alentia gelatinosa | reverse complement strand
CACTTTGTATTAGATGAATATATCTGTATGCTCCGGGTATGGTGATACACACTCCCTATGCGTTATCTATGGACACTTTGTATTAGGTGGATATATCTGTATGCTCTGGGTATGGTGATACACACTCCCTATGTGTTTTCTACAGACACTTTGTATTAAGTGGATATATCTGTATGCTCCGGGTATGGTGATACACACTCCCTATGTGTTTTCTATGGACACTTTGTATTAAGTGGATATATCTGTATACTCCGGGTATAGTGATACACACTCCCTATGTGTTTTCTATGGACACTTTGTATTAAGTGGATATACACAATATTGACTGGTTTCAGATACAAGCGGCCGTATGCTCCGAGGAGTTGACGCGTAGTAATATCCGAGCGTATGCGAGGATATTGCGTAGAGTCAACTCCGAGGAGCATACAAACGCTTTTATCTGAAACCAGTCTATATTGTATTTATTATCTACCTTTTCTGCACAAGTGACATGTCGATATCAGTTCATTTCAGTTATGCACTATTTTTCAATACGCACTATTTTTCCGTATGCGCCACCCGGAGCATACAACATATCCGTATGCGCCGGGTATGTCCATACAAACTCCCTATGTGTTTTCTATGGACACTTTGTATTAGGTGGATAATAAATATCTGTATGCTCCGGGTATGGTGATACACACTCCCTATGTGTTTTCTATAGACACTTTGTATTAGGTGGATAATAAATGCGAAGATATCTCGTTGGTAGGCTATCCTATCGTCCAGCCTAATTATCGTTCGTAGATTATTAAACAGACCCCAGAAACACAGGGCAGTAATCAGAGGCCAACTCACTGCCACGATCTCCAAACAGATCGGCTGAAGGTGGCCACAAAGGTCACGCCTTGGCCAAACTGAGCGGTGCACTAAGGCACTATTTACACTCCAAGTCTCGAGCACACCCACCATCAGCAGTTAAACCACTTTCTGCCACCAAGCCAAGTGTAAACAGTCTCATGACCAACAGTTTCAAGGCTTAGGGTAAATCTCGGGATTAGAACCAAGCACACTACAGTACACTTTTGTAATGGATGTAACAACATTAGGATAAATCAAGGATTAGTTACTTATTGTGAACTAAAGTCCTTAACAAGTATTTAGTGGTTTGCACAATGAAGCGGCGCTCGTGAAAAGAACCAGAATAAATGTGCTCAAGACAACGATTATATCGTTATTGGATACTTCTTCTGGGGGGTCGTTGCTCCTAGGAATATGGGAAAAGCGTTGCTCCAGTAATATTGGGTATCATAGATTTTATAGGTATGTTCAAAACGAGGCACACCCAGAAAGAATATTTGTGAATTTATGCCCCCAGGTTTTCGATGCTCATAGAAATGTGGGAAAAGCATTGCTCCAGAACTATGGAATCTTCTGTGTGGTATCGTTATTTTCATGTTGTATCGCTATCTTATACAACACCACATTTTCAGTGACATAGGTGAAAGGTGAATTAGATTTTTGATTTGAAATAGATGGCGACATAAAATGATGCGACCCGCAAAAAAATCTGGAGCAATACTTTTGACCTTGGATCGGTTTTCTGCAATCCGCAAAAGGTGGAGCAACGACCCTCTGGGGATATTGCTTCACAGTTTACGTAAGTTCACAGTTCATGTAAATGTAGAACTGGAATAATGAAAATTGGAATGATCCCCTAAGTTCAGGGATGCCAGTTGGGGTCAGAAAGAAACATTGAAATATTTTTCATTTCAATACAGGGTTTACGCATTACATACGCATTACAGTGGGGAATCAAGGGATCAAGGGAAAGATCAAGTTGTTACATGGGTCAGTAGGGATCATGGGCTGTGACTGAATTGGGTAATTTATCAGTTAGTATGTCAATATTATACTAAGAGCAGAGTATGTTCATCACTGACGAATGAGCGTTCAATTATTAATGAATAAGAATAAATGGTTTGGGCTGCATTCAGTCTATGGATAGTTTTCTGTAACCTAATTTCACCCAGTCAACCTGCCATTTATTTAACTAGGATCCAAACGTACCAATCACCAGTGGGTCTTGAGATATTTTGGTCTTAAGTGATTGGTGATGGTCAGCTGGGCATGCCTCTAAGACCCTGAGACACTGGCACTCTGCTCCATTCTCAATAGCACAGTGAATAGAATGCAGATAGTGAAGGGATATTTTTTTGCAGCACGCCGGAAGTTTATATCTGACCAATCTAACATTTAGGCAATGTATTTCGAACATGCAAGCACGCACTAACTAGAAACAAATATAATTTTACTCTTAAATTGAAAACATGAATTTCAATGGAAACATTGCAAACTGTCAGCTCCCGTTCTATTATATGCCTGGCTGACTCCAATCGACGTTTTATTTTATTGATATTGGCCGATCAAACATCACGTATGATTTTGTAAAGCCTGTTTGTCAGGGCAGCCCGACCCGCCGCCGGCCCGCTCCCTCCTGATAAACGCGCTTTCCCATTCCATAACACGACCGGGAGGTGAACCGGATGTAGTATGACAGCGATGTTGTTGTTTTGTTGTCAGGGTAGTTTAATATCCAATATATTATATTTTCGGTTTGACCAAATCTATGAGATGAATTATATCGTAAAACTGGATGAGTTTTAATCTTGGCCACTGTATGCCACGACTGGAGTGAGGCAAAGCCGAGTGAAGTCCGGAGCCAAAGCTCCAGGAGAGGCATGCGGTGGCCAAGATTAAAACAAATCAGGTTTTGATTTTATCCTACCCCGTCTCCTCGATTTTGGAATATTACGTGATGACAATTCTGTATGCCACTAGTGGCATATAAAAACTCTGTATGCCAGTCAGCGTGGCATACAGAACCTCAATGTTAAGCCTATGGGATTTTATATTAGGGTTAGGATAAAGGTAGAAACCTCACCCTTACACATTTACCGAGGTGAGAGGTCTTTTAGTTCCCACACCACATAGACATGGTATGAGAAGGACTGGCCTTTTGGTATAGCAGTAAATCTACCACTGCTGGGGATGAAGGAGAAAAGTGGCTGCAGCGGGACCCGAATCAACAAAGTCCGACAACCTTGATATTGCAAGTCCAGTGCTCTTTACCACTGAGCTAACTCCCCACCCCGGTCACTTTAGTTATGCTTGCATGCAAGCATATCTGGTCTGCACCATGAGGAGGCGAGGCGACCAAGAGGGCGGACAGATTGTTAATTGGTGTCCTTTAACACATACGTGCGGGATTTCCGTTCGGCGGGGTTCTACTGTAGGACAGGTGCCCACCTTTGTAATGTATGTCTTCTCTCTATTTATAATGTATTAATGGGGAATTGGGGTTACAATACACCTCAGGGAATACATTCTGCTGCTTTATAAACTTACTAAAATAGTGCTATAAATAAATACTGTACGCCTTCCGAGGTGAGATCTGTACACCACACCACTTAGACATGATATGAGAAGGACTGGCCTTTGATATAGCAGTAAATCTACCACTGATGGGGTTTAAGGAGAAGAGTGGCTGCAGTGGGACTCGAACCCACAAAGTCTGACAACCTTGGAATTACGAGTCCTGTACCGTAAGCCAGAGACACACTAAGCGAGAAATGCAGCGATTTCTGGAATCGCCAACACAAAATGGCGTGAATGTGAGATATTATTTCATATTTCCATGGATTATTGCTTCTGATACGTTATATTATCGGTGGGAGATATTGATATGAAAAAATATCTCAGATATATGCTATTTTGTATTGGCGGTTCCGGAGATCGCCGCCTTGACTCGCTTGGTGTCTCCGGCTTTAATCACTCAGCTCACCATTAGCAGTGTGACCTACAGGTACCCATTTGTAGAAGAATGTGTTCACAAACAGTCCATTATTATATACCCATGACGTATGTATATAGAACGAACTGACCATGCTGTACAAGCTACAAAACGAGATGATAATATAAGGATTGTACGAAACAAGGCGTTTACATACGAACCATGAATTATAATCGAGTTTGTAGCTTGTATAAGCAGGGTGGATTGTGTTCCATATTTTGCCAATCAGTCAGTGAAAATCACCAATTGTCTAACTACTTCTTAATTTCTGTTAATGCCCATTAACTTATTTATATGCATATATCAGTTCAATGATTTGCAACTCATTCAATCATTCACTGTTTATTGGTGTGAATGAGGCCTAATTTAGTCTCCATTTCTTTTACACAAGAAAAAAAGAATTTATAAACTGAAAATAAAAACAAGGATTTCCTTGGATTCTAAGAACACTACCACCTCTGTACAGGTTCCGGGTAGGTATGCTTCCTCTATTGAACCAACTCCAGCACAGAAAGCCGGCGTTGTTTTGTCCATGTGGGTACACACGATCAGCCGTTTATTTATCAATTGATATACATTAATCTGGAGGCCCGCCCTCTCCTCTGACACCCACACAAACACAGACACAAGCTGACAGAGGGGCAAGACTCTCTGAACTCCCTCCCCCTACCCTCACACACACATACAAACCCTGACTGCAGTCCTGTATTCTTAGACTTGCTCAAGTCTTTGATTATGAACATTCATTGAATGATTAAACACAATCAGAATAAATTATGTGTATCCTTCTTTGACTGGCTCATGAATCAAAGACTTGTCCACTATGAAGGAAATCTCCTGTTTATGGCCCCAAGCTGCTCCCTGTAACCCTATACCTCCTCCTACCCCTCGCTCAGTTCTCTGGCCGCCTGTGTTGTCATAGCAAAAGATTTCGCCTGCTCCTGACTGTGACCTGATTGAGATCAAAGTGAGAGGGTATCAATCTCCCAGCAGATATCCTGACCAGTAGCCAGGATATCTGCATGGAGAGTGTTGGGAATACTGGACCTAAACAGCGCCAGAAATCCAACACCATTACCGATTGTACCAGTCCCTGTATACCAGCAAGAAGGATAGCCATAGGATGCAGGGACTGGAGCCAGTCTACTGTATCCCCTCCACCTACCCCACCCCTATCTTCGCCCTGATACCTAATACTTGATTACTGGGCCGGTCAGGGAAAGGGAACATATTATGATGCATTTAATCCTGATTTAGCGTTATTATTTGTTGAATTTTCATAATCAAAGACTTGAGCAAGTCTACCCCTACAGCTACCCACCCCATACACCGCCGTTTGTTTATTGCCGTTACCATGGTAACAAAGCATACCCGGAAGTCGGGGGTGGCGAGATAAAGACGCGTGAAACAAAATACTGTAGGTGAACCTGAGGCTCGTTTAATAAGCTAGGGTCGTACATGAATGACACCCTGCAAGTTCATAAAAAGTGTAACGTAAACCGCCTAGAAGAAAGGGGGAAATATTGACATCCTAAACTTTGCCCATAGAAGAAGCAAAACAGAGAGAATGTAGATCAACAAGAACCAGACCAGGAACAGCGCCAGTATTTGTGGAAAATACTTTTCATCTGGAATCATATTATACGGAAATTGGCTTACTGTCTTTGTACGTCAAAGATACACGGTGAAATTATCGATCACATACATCCCGATGCTTTAGGCGGAGGGATGTATGTGATCAATAATTTGACCAAGTATTTTGACGTAAGAAGACAGTCAGCCTGTTTTCGTATTATCATATACCTAAAAATGGCGACATTTTACCTAGTCACGTGATGACATACCCGTACGTCACAGTGTGACGTACCGGTATAAATATGCCATGGGTAGGAGCGGGCAGTGTACGTAGTTCATACAGCCACAGGTATATAATAATATTGCATATAAAACATCAAGAGCCTAGAATAGTCTTAGCAGAGAAACGAGATTGACCGAATCGTGTGCTAATTTTAAAGATATTACAAGATATAGCTATTGTGCTATAGAAGTGGCCATCTTGCCACCCGACGCCACCTAAAACACCAGGTGATGAGATCAATTATCAATGGATTTCATCCAAATATTTTTGGGGCTTACATGGAGGAATTTTAGTCTAGTCTCAATATTATCTATAGATTATAACAACTGATAACAATGCCCCCCCCCCCCCCCCCGACTACAGTGGCACTATCTTAGAATTTCCTGGTGGATGATTGCAGAACTAGTAATCACTATGTGCCCTATAGACCCTCCAGACGTAACTAAACTCCCTAAAATCGTCCCTAATATCACCCCAGGGATCTGCCCCCAACTGTCTGGTCACACCACAGCTGCAACTCCCACGATGAACAACCGTTTTCTGATTTCTAACTGAAGAAACCGAATGTAATTTGAAATGTTTAAGTAGAAATAACTGAAATTTCCTTTTCTGCCATTGGATTTCCAACTTGATTTATAAAAAAACGTTAAACTGCAATAGTTGTGGGAAATGGATCAAGGGTCTATCACCATACAACGACGGCAACCAGCTAACACCGGATCCTGTAAACAGACCGAATTATGGGATACTCCAATAAGGTCCATACCAAGATATAACACCGCAGATCCATGTGTTTGTGGAACCAGCCCTTTAGGGTTCCAGCATGCAGAGACGAGAGATTCCCACATGGCAGTTTATTATAGATTAGCTCTGGAATGCCCAGCAATGGTTTCCTCCAGGCTAATTCACGACCAGCTCTCGAGCAGATGGCGAACGGTTACCATGGCAACCTGCCGCGCGCTGCCTAGCAACCAGACGCTCGTTCGGTATCCAAGGTGTTTGCGCAGCGAAACTTGACCAGTCTAAGCAGCACTCTCCAAGCACATCAGGGCAAGAGAGGAGCAGGGACAAGTGTTTGGAGACAGAAAGAACTCGCTGACTGTCACTTTTCTGGGACCCTGCACTTGGTGGGTTGTACTCAAAGCAGGGATACCGTAAAACCCCGCTTATAAGCCCACCCCCACTTCAGCAAAATGCTACAAGCCGATTCTGGGGGCATTTCAATTTTAGGAAAACCCCAGTTATAAGCCGACCCCGCACTTTGAAGTCCTGGCCCCCCATTCCCCCGCACTTTCAACTTTTTGTAGAATCTTCGGTTTAGAATATGAACCTTTCAATGAACTTGGGTCGTACTCAAAGCAGGGATACCGTAAAACACCGCTTATACTCCCACCCCGGTTATAAGCCCACCCCCACTTCAGCAAAATGCTATAAGCCGATTACGGGGGCATTTCAATTTTAGGAATCCCTGGTTATAAACCGACCCCCCACTTTGAGGTCCTGGCCCCCCACACTTTCAAATTTTTGTATAATTTTCGGTATAGAATATGAACGTTTCAATGAACTTGTGTACCAATATAGGATATCACATGCTATCTGACAAATTACAACCATTAAATGATCCACATTTGAATATCTCTGTGTTTTTTGGTACTTTATTATAGATTTGTACTGATTTTGTGGTTTATCAAAAATCATTTTGAAAAACCCCCGTAATAAGGCGACCCCTGACTTTGGCAAAAAAAATTAAGATGATATTTTCAAAGATCCCTAAAAATAATCGGCTTATAAGTGGGGTTTTACGGCAGTCCTGGGATTGTTTGAGTTATTCTGCTTAAGAAACACACGTTCTATTTGGTAAATATGCCAACGCATCATCGTGTAGCTGCGAAGCTCTGAGACGTCGTGTGAAACTGGATCTTGGCCGATTCATATAAATAAATTTATCATCCACCTAATATAAATAATGATAGAATACTATGTATACTGAATCTATTCTGCAGAAGTGAGACATTTGTATAAGCACATATGTGTATTTATCATCCACCTAATACATATTGTCCATAGGAAATACACATGGGCAGCGTGTATCTACATACCCGTGTATCTACATACATATAGATATGTTGCATGCTCCGAGTTGTAAAAACAAGGCACATAAGGAAAAATAATGGGTATGAAAAAATATTGCGTACCTAAATGAACTAATATCATTACGCCACTTGTCAGGAAAAGGTGGATAATAAATACAAATTTGTTTCAGATAAAAGCAGTCATATACTGCTCAGAGTTGCCTCTCCGCAATATCCTCGCATGGATCTAAAATCTCAAACCAATATAGTCAAAGTACTGAGCGCCTATATCCGGAAATGGTGTTTTGTAAACGGGTATCTGTGGTTTCAGCGGGTTGCCTTTGGCTCCCTATAATTGTTTATCAAAATGACAACTACTATGTACAATGCTCCCTGACTACTTCCGAAACTACTAGGAACTATAAGTGTTAATCAATTTTTTTATTTTTTTTATGAGCATGTTGTATAACCACCAATTGATTAATAAATGAACAAAACTCAACAATCTGTGAGTACCGTTTAGTTTGTGGCCCCAACAACATCATTTTCTATGTACAATGAAGACCACCAGAGGTTGGAGCAAAATGTAACACCGCCACACATGGCGTTAGTTTGTACAAAAATAAACAAACAAAAAGAAGCAATGCCGGGACTGAAACGATGGAAACAAATGCTACGTTGCTCTACAAAGTGAGAATTGATGGCCTGGAGCACGGGTTTCTCTCGTTTAATAGAGCAAGTCCCCCCTGTGTGAAGTACACCCGTTACGGTTGTGTGAGCCACACCAGTTACGGTTGACTGAGTCCAGCAGGGCTCAACAACTTCGCTGGGAATAGACTCTAGTACAGTCTTTTATCGCCAGGGCAAGGGCACACACGCTCAAACTGAGACTGTTATGGGGTGCCATTTTGAGTCAGGGATTCCTGCCTCTGCTGGTACTCAGCTACCCTGAGTGATTTGCCAGTAACCAGCGTGTTACTCTTCAAGCATAGACCCTAGAGTAGATTTTACTAGACATGTACCAAATAAATCAGCTTGGAGAGAAATAATGGTTCCTAGACAGTCTCGCAGGTTTCTACTTGTCAAACTAATGCTATAAATAGAATATCCAACCCCGATATTCCTCTCACAGAAGAGGGTTGGCCAATAGTGGCCATGCACTGTTAGACCTTCACGTACCGTAAGCCTAAGGCGGCACAGTGCGTAAACGGACTACGCTGGGAACACAACGAAATCTAACTGGTCCCACAGCCAAGCGAACTCCTACATATGTCACCGATCGCTTCAGCTAAGTTAGTCAGCTGTGCGCGAGTTCTTACTCCTTTACTCTACACCTAGGCCTCTATACTTTACAATATGTCACTGATCGCTTCAGCTAAGTTAGGTTCTTGACTAATAATACCTGGTACATCTGTGTTTGAGTTCTTACTCCTTTACTCTTAAGGTCTACACCTAGGCCTCTATACTTTACAATATGTCAGAAATCGCTTCAGCTAAGTTAAGTTCTTGACTCATAGTAGTACATAGTACATCTGTGTTTGAGTTCTTACTTCCTTACTCTTAAGGTTTACACCCAGCTAGTCTAGGCCTCTATACTTTACAATATGTCAACAATCGCTTCAGCTAAGTTAAGTTCTTGACTCATAGTATTACCTAGAACATCTGTGTTAGAGTTCTTACTTCCTTACGTGCCGGTTCCACCAGCATGATGGATTAACGGCATTATATCTTGTTTTTTCTCACCCCTGATATTTTTTCTCCATAGACTCCCGTGAGATATTTAGGATGGGGGATTCTGTCACAAATGTTAGCCCATTAGTCAATGTGAAGGGTGAGATAAATTCAGAAACCCATTCAAGTTTAGGATCAGAGCTCGATCCCATCTCGTTAGAATTACTACGTAATTCATGCAGCATCGCCTGGTGAATTACTATGTTATTCAAACTCGATGGGATACAAGATCTGACCCGAAACTTTCATAGGTTTCCTCTATACTTTCTTACAACAACGCAACATGTCTTACCTCCTTCGTCACACATGATGATGTATATTTTCATGGTAATATGTGCATATTCCACAACTGTGATGCCTCATGATCTTTTGGCCTAAATACAACAGCATACTACAATCTATCGCGACAAGACTTGCAAAGGTGCTTAATCGAACGGATGCTTCCCTGCAAAAAGGGTATGCAATTACTCAAAAACCTAGCAAGACCTAATAAGTCAACCAAATCGTGAAAAATCTTGCTTTATTTTGTATGCTGGTGGAAGAGCCCCTTTACTCTTAGTGTCTCCACTTAGGCCACCTAGGCCTCTAGACTTTATTATCCATCGTATACAAAGCCCCCATTGAGAATGTATGGGGACTTAGTAAACCACGATCCATTATATAAAACCGGTCAGATACCATAACTGTGGTATACGGATTCAAACCTGTGGTATACGGCCTCAAAACCATGGTATACGGGGAAAATAGTCCCTTTTGCTATAGAGCAAAGAAATAGTACCTATTGTTATACCCTTTAATATGGAAATTACTGGGTTTAATTTATTCGAAAAGATGGATAATAAATGCAACAAACGATGATTTTGTGGACAGGCGGCTCTGTAAACCACTCGAGGTTGACGTCGCAATACACTCGCTAGCGCTCGTGTATTACTACGCGTCAACCTCTCGTGGTTTACGGCCGCCTGTCCACGAAACCATCGATTTGTGTCTATTTACAATACGTCAACATCGCTTCAGTCTGGCCTAAGAACACCAGAGAGTTGCCCTGTAAAGTTCCCCACCCTCCGCTCCCCCAACTCATAACTCTTAATGAGCAACTCTGAGCAAGTCTAGATTACTTCCTGGTCAGCACCGAGCGACTCATAGCGTAGTAAAGGCCCCTTCCCACTTGGCGATTCCTGCCCCTGAGACTACTGCCGGGCTTAAAATCGCCGTGGGTTGGGCATAGTCGGCATAATTCTTTTCCAACCATGGAACGGCTAGCTGGTCCACTGGAACCGAAAAAAAAATATACAATCATAGTCAGTGGCTCAGTCTAGGTCATAGTAGGGGGTCAGCGACTATGACCTGATATATTTCAAACATGTTTGAAATTGAATTGCAAGAGACTGGTGCCCTTTTTGGAGGGAATCCAGTCACTGACTCAAGCCCGGACAACGGGGGGTAGGGCAATGATCGCCAATGATTTTGCCATTTTGCGTTCCCACTTGGCGACTCGGCAAATTCCTAGAAATTTTGGCTGATAGTCACAGACGGGTGCCCTCTGGGTGCCCAAAAATCGCTTAGTGGGAACCTGGATTTAAGTGACATTACCATCAGACTGGCTTCAGTGCCTGTTCCCCTCCACCTACACCACCTCTCCTCGCAGTGATTCCTGGGCCTGTCAGGCCACATGTTGCAAAATAGTTTTATTTCTGAATTATGTCTATAATCAAGACTTGGGCAAGTCTACATTACAATCTACAGTAGTTTAACGACTGAAACATGATGGGTTGGTCATACAGAAATTAGAGACACGTGAATGGAGAGTACAAGCTAGGGAGTGGTACTGGCTGACATTACTGAAGATTATATGACTCAAATTTATTCTGTTAATAAATTATTTTTATAAAAAAAAACACTTTTCAAATGCGTCACAGGGTCGGCGGCCGGCATTGTGCAACAATTAGAATTGTACCAATAAATGAGTCATACGGTAATTAGAGTGGACTAACCCTACACCTAAACATAACTGGACCTATTTTCTATACCCGCTGGTTTACTTGTCTAAAAGCCAACTAGTCAGACCTTTCCTTAACTCCATGAAAAGTTCTTATCTGAAATGGGTCTGAAACGGGTCGAGTTTTCCCATCGATTTCTCCAAAACGGGTCGAGTTCTGCTGACAATTACGGGTCGAGTTCGTTTCAGGTCGAGTTCTCCAGTGACCGAGACAGCAGGGGGAAACGAGACAGGGAGGGTAGGCAGGGTGAGAGAAGAGGCGGGGGGGGGGGGGGGGGGTAAAGAGAAGGTTGGCTTGCAAGGATTATCTTTAGGAGACGTATTGAGGTCATCGAGTTCAGGCAAAAAGGTCTAATACAACTGAACTGTCGACCCCGACCCGTTTTTATGTGAGATTCTGCATGTATAGGGGACAGAGCCATTGTTAGTTCATGAAGCAGTCACTAGGTGGCCAACAGTATGGCAGGCTCCTTTAGGGGACAGAACCTGTAGTCTGGCTCTTTGTTCTTACGAAATTCAACTGCCTTTCAATATTTTACTGAGGTTCCCTTGGCTCTCTACACCCATCCCAGAGCGGGATGTTATAATGATTAAACCCAGGAAATGAGTTTTTTTACATGGAATACTTATATACATATGTCAGCAAGGCTAGAGTTGTGACACTTCCCAATTATCATTCACTTCTTTCACACCTCCTTTAGTGAAGAACACCTACCTTTTCACCTCCTTTAGTGAAGAACACCTACTCGGGGGGCGTCATGGCAGCCCCCATGGATCATAGGCTATATGCCGTATACACGAGTTATCACATTCATTATGTTCCTACTGAGAGGGATACTGCGTTAACGATCGGCAGTATTCAGGCATAGACCCTCCAGAGGTCACTAAACTCCCTAATATCGCCCCGGATAAGTACAGGATCTGCTCCTGACTGGCTGGCCACACCTTGGCCACCTGTCTTCAGATGAACAATCATTTTCTGATTTCTTACCAGAGAAACTGAATATAATTTGAAATGTATATGTAGAAATAACTGAAGTTTCCATTTCTGGCATTGGATTTCCAATTTGAAGATTTATAAAAAAATGTTAAACTGCAATAAATGTGTGTTATGTGTCAAGGGTCTCTCATCATACAACGACGGCAACCAGCGAACACCAGATCCTGTAAACAGACTGGAATATGGGATACCCCAATAGGATCTATTACGAAAATGACATAATAGATGTATGATGCAGTTTAAAGCAGAATTCGCATGGTGGGATTCATGTACCTTACAGGGTTCAAAATCTCATGAGATTTGGTCCCTTGTTAGGGGTAAATGTGGCAAATAACTGTAGGGGGAAAAATATGTCTCAGGGAAATGGAACCCTTCAACTTAGACGAAGAAATTGTGCTCGATTACAGAAACTCAGTAGGATTTATCGCAGACAAACACCCTGTGAGGTACATGAATCCCATTGCGTGAATCCCACTTAACATGGCAGCTACCGCTACTATTCAGCTAGTGACTTTTTTCTTGGCAATCAAAATGAACACTCTTTTTGTGTAAGCCATAACCTTCATGACCTTGAGGTTAAACACACATAGAAAGAAATTTTGAAAACATATCATATGTATTGATTACTTGGAAACTCGAGTAACACTAATATAAACCGCAAACTATGTATATACGTGTAAGTTGTACCATATATATAATCACCTTTGTATGGAAGGCTAGAGTCTAAACATTGAATACTATCATGAAACGTTATGAAATTTTATATGATTGTTTATATGGCGTGAGTTGTCTTCAAAGAATGATATCACAAGCAGAGCCGAGTGATAACTGTAGCAGAGAAACCAAACACCATGTAAACAATCATAGAAAATTGAGTGACGTGGCATACAGTGGCATACAGTCCCACCATGTTAAGTCTACAGAGATGATGTTTTGTTTGTTTGGGTAGTTTAACGTCCAATTTGTACAATTAGACTTACTTTGGTTCACTTTACTAAAATGTGATTTATATATATATATATATATATATATATATATATATATATATATATATATATATATATATATATATATATATATATATTGTGGCGGAGATGAGAGGGGGGTACCCGCCTCCGGAGTACTCCGGAGGATGTCTCTCCGCCAGGCGATTCGGAACGGGAAGGGGAGCGTTCACTCCAGTGAAGTGTCCCTCCGGGCAGAGGAGCCCTCCGGCCCTCTGGACGGGGGAGGGCCTTCCGATCCTCCGGACGGAGGCGGACCCTCCGATCCTCCGATCGGAGGAAGCCTCCGACCCTCCGACCCTCCAGGAATGACCACCCTCCCATGACGTAGATGGAAGGTATGACGTGGGGAGGCCGTGACGTCATTAGCAGGGTATATAAGGAGGAGAGGAGGGGAGGGTCGGCAGTCCATGCTTGACCGCGGTTGCGAGCACATCTGGAGGAACTAGATACGAAAGCCTTTGAGGCAGGACTTAGCCGAAGCTACCCAAGTCTGACCTGAGCCTATGCCAGGCCTATAACACGCGTTAGCCTTTATGTATACCGTAGGCTACCTGAATAAAGCAACCTGCACTGAACAGTATTTCTGTGTCTGAGTCTTCTGTGTTTCCCGTTACAATATATATATATATTTTTTTTTTATTCAGTATAAATACGTACAAATTTACCAAAAGTAGGCGTTCTTCCATTGTAGTCAGAAGACAAATAATTAAGTATGAACAAGACAAACAGGACAAACAGGATATGACAGGTTGCTCCTTGGCATGGTTGGATATTTCATATGAGGTATTTATATGAGGTGTAGGATAAGATAATAATCTGAAAAACAAAAATATAGAAAAAAAGGCATAGTTGGACTAGCGATGCTTCTTAGAGACACCTCCAATGGAGTGATGCTGCACTGATGTTACAAAATAAGCTTTCGAATAATGATAAGCTATCAGGAAAAAAAAAAAACAAGATGTGGGCTGCTAGTAGGGTTTCCATGCAGGTTTCACGTCGTCCCGGTGTGATCCGTGCCCCGTGGCCCAGTGTGGGCGTTGGGGCCGGCTTTTGTGGTTATAATTGACTCTGTTTACCTGTCCACTTGCCCACGTTTATCCTCTTTGTACCCAAATCTATAAGCAACATCCACCTGGCCGGGACCCAGGCTCGCTCTGCTAGGGGTGGAGTTGTCGGGTGGATCTAACCAGCGGGCATATACTCCCTGATCTCACACCAAGTGGTAAGCACGACACCAGACATGTGGAGTTTGTCAGTCATCGTATGTTTTACTGGGTGTTGGGACAGGTTCTTTGTTTTCATTTGATTCAGGGGGGAGTTTATCTATTATAAATGCACAGCGGTAATAGTTACAAAGAATAAGTTTAATTTGACGATATTAAATCTGAAACTTTATCTCACCCCTGGAATAAATGTCCATAAGCTTAATATTGGGAACTTGTTCTCAATGCCCCTACAAGTATTGCAGTCCGTTCTCCATGGTCCATGTCCTGTGTGCTGTCCATTCTTTTAGTGTGTACAGGAGTGAGATAAATACAGAAAGCAACTCGTTTTGGCCAAAGAAGTCATTCTCCAACTCGTTTGGATGCTATGTGATATTCACTCAGCTGTCGCCTCATTCATATCACGTCGCCTCGTTCATATCACTCTGCATCAAACTCATGGAGAACGACAACTTTGACCAAAACTTGTTGGTTTCTTCTTTAATACTCCCTGATCTAACACCAAGTGGTAAGAATGATACCAGACATGTGGAGTTTGTCAGTCATCGTATGTTTTGCTGGGTGTTGAGACAAGTTCTTTGCTTTCATTTGTCGTAGTGGGACAGTTTATCTATCATAAATGCACAGCAGTAATAGTTACAAAGACTAACTTCAAATTTGACGATATTGAATCTAAAACTTTATCTCACCCCTGGAATAAATGTCCATAAGCTTAATATTGGAACTTGTTCTCAATGCCCCTACAAGTATTGCAGTCCGTTCTCCATGGTCTATGTCCTGTGTGCTTTCCATTCTTTTAGTGTGTACAGGAGTGAGATAAATACAGAAAGCAACTCGTTTTGGTCAAAGAAGTCGTTCTCCAACTTGTTTGAATGCTATGTGATATTCACTCGGCTGTCGCCTCGTTCATATCACGTCGCCTCGTTCATATCACCCTGCATCAAACTCGTGGCGAACGACAACTTTGACCAAAACTTGTTGGTTTCTTCTTTAATACTCCCTGATCTAACACCAAGTGGTAAGAACGACACCAGACATGTGGAGTTTGTCAGTCATCGTATGTTTTACTGGGTGTTGAAACAGGTTCTTTGTTTTCATTTGTTGTAGTGGGAGAGTTTTTCTATCATATATGCACAGCAGTAATAATTACCAAGACCAAGCTCAGATTTGACGATATAGAATCTAAATCTGTATCAAAGAAGAAACCAACCAGTTTTGGTAAAAGTCCCCATTCTCCATGAGTTTGATGCGGAGTGATATGAATGAGGCGACAGCTGAGTGAATATCATGTAGTATTCAAATGAGTTGGAGAACAATGACTTTGACCAAAACAAGTTGCTTTCTTTACTTATCTCACCCTCGTACACACTAAAAGAATAGACAAAACACAGGATATAGACCATGGAGACTGGCCTGCAATACTTATAGGAGCATGGAGAACCGGTTACCAATGTTAAGCCCATTGGACAAAAACACCAGGGGTGAGATAAACCTATATATAATCAATTGAAATCAGTGATTTCCAGAAAGTAAGGGAAGATACAGAACCACACAAACCCGAGATGATTTACATTAAGAGTTATTTCTAATCATACAATGCAAACAAATACAATGGAGACGAATTATGTGTGTTTATCATAGGAGACAAATAGGTTTAAAAAAAAAATTATCTTAATGACACGCACGAAAGTGCTAGAGAGATATATATTTTTTATAAAAATTAAAGACAAATAGGTTTACCCCGAGTGAGATGTGATCTTGAATTGAGAAATCAGAGACTGCTGAATATCACTTTAGTCTGAACCTTCTCTATTTTGCCATCTTGCCATCTGTAACCACTTTGAGGTTACAACCTTTGGATATGTAACATGTGATAACTATCATATTCTAAAACGATCTAGAGTTTCAAATAGATCCTATTTGATATAATTACCTGAAAATAACTAACATTGCCAACATTGGTTTACCGTGACTTTCTGAGTGACATCCGAATTGAATTTGCAGATATCATTTTCATGAGTAATAACTGTGCATGAAACCTGTATATCCTTAGTCTTCTTCTTTGTATAGTTTTGGTGTTTTTTTAATATTATTTTCAGTATTTGTGTCTCGTATAGAGCATTTCTGTTGGAGTCGACATAATTTTTAAGGAAAACGAACCGAGGATGGTAGCTTTGTGTAAGACTACATAGTTTTTTCTTATCATGTCTCCTAAATGCGACAAATATCTATTGATTCCACAGTAACAATTATAAATATCCTTTCAAATTCTGAAATATCAAGTGAGAGGGATTTGTTTCTTTGTTTGTTTGGGTAGTTTAACGTGGGAATGAATATGGCTATACAATATAGAAATGCATAATACAAAAAAATCACTACTTTCTTTATCAGCAAAGAGGGTTATAGAAGGATATACATGTGTTGAATTACAAGGAAACGAATACTCCCCTAATCTGAGTAAATCTAAATACAGAAATCTGGAGTTGAACAAGATTTACTCTTTTTTGTCTTTCATGATTTTGATATATAGAGAAATAGATAATGTGACTGAATGGAATCTGTTCAGAGATATTTTGATCAGAAATACTCACAGAGTTCGAGGAACAAGGTGAGTATTTCTGACCAAAATATCGAGGAACAGATGAAATTCAGTCACACTCACTGTGTCTCTTTATAATTATATACCTAGAAATCATTAAAAATGACATTCTACAACTCACTAAATAGCAGAATGAATGATCATGTGGTACGGAGGGACATATGAATATTCTTTCGTTATTCTGAGACGAACAGAATCTGTACTACTGGACAGTAAAAGTGAGACATTCGCCCGTAGGTATATAGTAATATTTAATGTATATAAGGGCCTATGTAATCAAATTACAAAATTGGCCTCCACTGTGAGCCATGGGAATGTACATCATAAAAGGCAGGTATCGATTCACCCTGGACAAAATATTGACTCCTTGGTTATGAATCAAGCTTCAACTGTACCATTATATTGCATAAACCTCTGTGAAAGATCCATGGCCATTAGCTTAGTATTACAGAGGAAACCTATGAAAGATTAGGGTCAGAGCTTGTATGCCATTGAGTTTCAATAAAATAGTAATTCACAAGGCGAGGTTACATGAATTACATAGCGATTCAAACGAGATGGGATCGAGCTCTGAACCTAAATCTGAATCTATCTCACCGTTCACACTGACTAAAGGGCTAACATTTATGACATAACCCCCCATTTAGTATTTTTTCTAAATACTGAATGGGTGTTGGATATGAGTTCCAAATGTTAAGTCTATGCGGGAAAATATCATTGATGAGATAAAGGATTATAAGTTTTAGGAATCACTTCATTCTAAAGTTATGTTATTCTAACTGTTGTTGTCTTCTTTTCAGGTCAGTTCTTAAGTGCTGGTTCCACCAACACGACGGATTTCCTGTGTTATATCTCGGTATGTCTTGTTATATCTTACATTGTCATGATATGTCTTTACGCCTTTGCCGCAACATGTTCTGCATGATCATATGTGTACTTTTTCATGATGTTGTGTGTATAATTTGGTGCTCCACAACAGTGATGCTACAAGATCTATTGTCGACATATTATGACATACCACGGCATACCACAATCTATCATGACAAGAATGTGGCAAAGGTGTTTAACCAGACTGATGCATCATAGCAAATATGCAGGCGTTTATTCAAAACCTAGCAAGATTTAGCAAGACAACCAAATCATGACCAATCTCAGTGTATCCTTTTTTTTCTTTTTGTTTTTATATTGTCAATGCCTCTCAACAAAGTCGAGTTTTCAGGCATTTCTTGTGTCTTGGTGGAACCAGCCTTTAAATCTGATCTCTAGAATTAAGCCTAAAAAAGATGTATAATTCTAAAGAAGAAACCAACATCCTTTGATCAAAGTCGTCATTCTCCACTATAGAATGAAATATGAACGAGGCAACATCCGAGAGAATATCACATAGTGTTCAAACAAGTTGAAGAACAACAACTTTGACTTTCGGTACTTATCTCACCCTCGTACATAAAAGTACTGGGCGACACACAGGATATAGACCATGGAGAACGGAGTGCTATGCCCATAGGGGCATGGAGAACGAGTTCCCAATGCTAAGCCTATGGGACAAAAAATACCAGGGGTAAGATAAAACACACTATTGGTTTTGCTTTACTAATATCACAGTTAGAAAGTTTGGTGATTAATTTTATGCCAGCTGAACGCATCTTCATCGACGTGAACCTAAGGTAAGTCAAATGGTACTATTTTAGTATTTATGATCGGCGAGTAGGGTCGTGCCTACAACTTGGGAAGATAACACAACTCTACTCTGAGTCAGAGTCAACGTAATCTCCCCTCCATACCACCAAGTCTAGAGCCTAGAGGCTTCTCAAAACTACATAAAACCACATGCTCATCTAAACAGACACGATTGTCATTTCGAAAGACACGATTCCTGTGCATGGTCTACCAAACGGACGATCTTGCTCAGTGTCAGAGACGTGTCCGTTGTAGAAAACAACTTTGTATAATAAGATAAACGTTGGCCACGGAGTAAAGACCCTCCGACATGTTTGACCGGAAAACCCCCTTCCGACTCCCACCCAGTCCCCCACGCTTACCTGCTGTGCCACTGGCTCCAAAATGCTTTCTATCGTCTTGGTATGGAAGACGGGCATCTTGGAAAGATATCTGCCCGCGTTTCCGAAAGGTAATATATGGTATTCCTGTAGCCAATATTCCACAGTTTAGTCCTGTATTCGCCCTATACTGGGGGCCGTCTGCTTTCCAACCTCGAGCGAGTGCCCGACTTTCCCACTCTCCTACCAGATCTTTCGCGGCACTGGTTAGTAGAGCGCAGGGTATGTGCTAGAAGAGTGACCGACTTTCCCACAGAGCCTCGCTCTGAGCCCAAACAAGTTCCGGTAGTTTCGTGAGAACCTTCTTCAGTGGGATGGGAATTTCCGCCTAGTTTCCGCTTTATGTGCGTCAATAAAATAGAATCCTGATATGAATGAGCTGCTTTAGTATGATGTTTATCCGTGACTCTGTATTAACCACCACAGAGAGTTTCCGATTATCAAAACATCTATTGTAAATATTACCCATCGTCGCGGGCACCGCGAAACCACAAGCCGGGGGTATGGAATTCCCTAAAATGGTCTGTGATGAGGCTATTTTTAGAAACGGCCACCGGGAGCCCAGAGGTGGAGCAACCGCAGCCGGGTTGAGCCGCCCTCAAGTATCTCTTCCTTTGATCTCTGATAACATTATAATACCAAGGGCCGAATCAGTGTTTCCACATTTTTTTAACCAATTCCAAATACAGCTGAGGAATCTTTATTGGAAAAAGCTCCAGTTCGACCACAGCGTTGAGATGAGAAGACTTTGGAGGGGGCTGACACGGTTTTCTCCCAAAGAAATTGAGAAATTCCTTGCTCAATGGAATACCGTTAATGGTAAAAAAATGTAAAAGTGAGAAGAGAGACTCTCTCTTCTCACTTTTACATTTTTTACCATTATTTCTTTTCAAAGATATACCCCAAATCACGGACCTACAGGTCATCCAAGTCCGTACCAAAATCTAGTGTCTAGATCTTATCACTTTAAAACAAGTACCGCGGTACCGGTAGGGGCCTACGTTTCTTGTATTTGGCCAATATTAGGCCTAGAATTGGACATAGTTTATGAATGATTGAAAAAAATCAATGGAGAGAGAAGATGATCATACTTTTGCGTCTTCGATGTCCCTGAACATAATAAGAAATCAATAAGCATGTCCATGAATAATAATAATGATAATAATAATAATAGTAATGATGATAATAATAATAATAATAATAATAATAATAATAATAATAATAATAATAATAATAATAATAATAATAATAATAATAATAATAATGATAATAATGATAACAATAATAATAGTAATAATAATAATGATTAAAAAACAAAAAAGGTTCATGAAGTCTTCTGAATGCATTTCTCATTCCTACTTGCACGTGGAGGGGACAGTTTCCTTATTCGTGAAGAAATGTCAAAGGTATATCCTATAATTTACGGTGAAGCCACCTGATGATTTTCAAATATTGTCAATTACCAGTTAAAACTGGTTCCTTGAGCTTAAATTCAATGACAAATGTGTAAATTTAGCGTTCCATGTGTGTAGTAGGCCTACTATAGATTTACTATATTCTGTGAAGTTTGGGAAAATGACATAGATTTTACTTTGTGAAAAGCAACTTTTTATAATTTCTATATCTTCTATTGTAATATCATCATACTGTAGCTATTGACATCTAAATAAAAAAAATCTAGCGCGGTGACCTCCGAATTTTAAGTTAGAAATGTATTCTACAACAGCTTGAAATCATCATACTGAATTTTCAGGAAAATGACAGGGCTTTAATTTTAAAGGCAAATTGTCTGATATGCCTTTATAGAAAATGAACGAGTTGTAAAAGAAACAGGGGCCCGTTGAATAATCTAGGATCTTACATTTATTAAAGACCCTTTTCTGTAACTCATACAAGGGTTATTGTTTATCAATATGTAAGTATCTCCGCCAAGACTGTAGGCCTATTAGCCGTCCATACGGTCGTCCATAAGTTTAGAATAAAGTTGATTCACATCATCCCTGGGTCTCTATGGCATACAGAAAAGGGGTCACATGTAAGATCCTAGATTATTAAACAGGCCCCACTGGGCTACTTCAGGTACTTACCTTATTTATCGCCAGGTGACGCTACACCGCACAGAACGACTGTAGTTCTTCTCACAGACACCAGGCGGAGGTACTGTGCCAGGAGCTTTGCGCTGAGAGGCCGTCTGCTGCACAGAACGTGGTTGAGAGGTGTTATAGATGTAGGTGTCTGACGTAAATGTCTACAGAATGACATATGAAAGATTGCATGTAAGAACTATAATTCTGAGTGCTCAAGTAATTACTGACTATAATGTCTAGTTGTAGTGAAATGTGATGTATCCATTTTCTGGATTATGTGTTTTATCTGTCCGATCTTGTCCGATCTTGTCTCCGTCCGACCTTGGTGTACTGGCAGCAGTTTATTATTCTTATTTCAAGAATGTTGAATAGAAATTTGAAATATTAAGATACAAATCAAGAGAAACTGATACTGAATATACAGACATGTGAAATGAATAATTTAAGAATAAAGAAAATGTGTTAAATAAATGCAAATAATAAACTAGTTGAATATATTTATAAGGTAATACTTAGAACCAGCGGAATTCTGATCTCAGAGGCTTCTCTGAAGGTAAGGAGGTCAGAAAACTACACCATTAAACTCTGTTTTAGCAAGGCTAGAATTATATCATAAGAGAATAAGCACATCTAAGTAGAAAAGTACAAAAATGAAGAGTAGGTTCAAGTTTCACCCTCTACGAGAATCTCACTCCCGTGGCGCTTCAGTCTCCAACCCTAGATTTGGTTCATCCTGTCCCTATGTGCGGGAGATACTCCAAGCGGATTCAACGAAATTCTAACGTTTTATTTGTGGTAGGTAATTAGATTGAATATAATGTGTTGAAAAAGAGAAATAAATGAATAAATGAAAATTAAAAAGACAAATAAAATAATAATGATAAATAGATAAAAATAAAAAGATATATTGGAAAAATATATTGAGAATTATAATTAAATAGAATAAAAATGATATTAACAATAAAAAAAATATAAGAAAATATGTATATTTACAAAATAACAATAATAGATAAAATTAAAAAAAAGATAAAATTGAATAAAAATAGCAAAATTTAAACGAATAAGAATGAGTCATTTGCCAATTTATGTGGAGGAGCTTTTAATTCTAATTTGTATGTTTGATTCAATTTAATTAATTTGATTTAGTTTATCTTTATTTAAGGTTAGAATTTTCAGCAGAATTTAATTAAATCTATCTGATCTACTACAATTTATCTGATTTAGTTACCCATTATTACTTTAATTTAGCCAACCAAATAACAAAATATCCTTGAAATTTTCATTCCTTCTGTATGCAATAACCAAATCATCGCAGAAATATTCTGATAATGTGTCTTGAAATGTTTGGTCTTTTTGTCTTACCAATGTACTGATTTTGATGGCAGTAGCATTATATGGCTAGAGAATACCACAGTTTGTTTTGGAGATAATTTGATGTTCATGCTCTTAGGCTGCATTGTTTCCAGTAGCTGTATCCACTTATATTCAATATCTCTTCGTTTGATTTAGTTTTTCTCTGCTGAGCCTTGGTCAATAATTTGAAACATTGGATAGATAATCATGTCCTGTTCTACAGTATGATAGAAGCCAATGAAATGTTCTGCCACTGGTTTGTTTAGATTATGCCGAATGTCTGAGAGGTGTTCAGTCTTTCCCTAAGAGTTTTTGAAGTTTCCCCTACATAGTATTCTTGGCATCTTTTGCACTCAATCATGTATACTATATTTGTAGGCTTACAGGTCAATTTTCCTACTATAAGGTAATCACAATCAAGGGTAAGGGATGGAATTTCAGAGGTTTCTTTAATCCACAATCAGCATTCACAACCACGCTGTCCACATTTCAATGCTGCCCCCATGGGTGTGTGTGTGTGTGTACAATTTCATTGTTTATTGAATGTGTGTACAATTTTCATTATTGAATCTCAGTTTCAATACATCAGATCTTGCAAATACTTTCAGGATTCAAACAAAGTGGCAATTAGCCTCAGTTGCTAGGCAACTGGTTTTCATTAGGAGCCTTCTATGTTGTACAGGTTTCATAGACAATTAGTAAGAGTAACATATAAGAATACATTCAACCATTTTACACAAAATATGTAAATTACGATTGAGGTAGTATAAGCATAAACAGAAACGAGAAAGGTCCTTTGGATAGGATACCTCGAGACCGTGCATCTTAGCATGGACAGTGTATCTCTATAGACTGGAGGCAGGCTACAGATAAGAGCAGAGATAGGAGTATGAGGCCGGCACTGATGTGTGCCGCCATCTGGTGGCCAAATATGTGAACTATATTCAGACTGTAGTACATCCAGTGGCCACCAGGATACCTGCACATTGTTTTCTAGTCCGTCCACGCACCGCGCCGCCTTCGGGTTCACTTTGAGAGCCTGTGCGCCCTGGCCCTGGCGACAACGGGACGTACTACAGTCTATTTGTTTTCAACTAGCAATAACCACACCTCGGATGAACTAATTGGCTACGGTATTGTCAATTTTCTTAGATACTTAGAATACAGATAAAAGCAGAAGTCAAAGTTTTCCAAAGAGGCCTCCAAATCTTAACTGTAATAACCTATATTTTGATTGTGAATCAGACCTGTAAATACGAAGGTGCAATCCTGTATGAAATATACTATATAAATAGCCCTTCAATATGCATATATATACCATAGATTTTTTTAAACACTTTTATTTATCCTGGATAGAACTCGGCTGTAGAGCTGATTTCAATGTACTTCCAGCCTTGTAACTTCCTAACATATAATGGTAGCTGTGTTTTCGTATTATATGGTAGTACAAACAGTGTAGCCCTACTATGAAATAAATTATTTTTTAGTACCGGTAACCCATTTCACAATTGTCACTTTCGAGAATATAAAACCATTATTTCATATCCTATAAATATGTAAATTTGGTGTAGAAAGGTTCCTGTGGAGCACATATCTTTGAGGGTATCTGGCTATCCTTTATTGTATGTTGTTTATTTGCTTTTGCAAGGAAGAACGCCCATGGACATGGACGATTGTAAAATGCTTTATCTGAATTTAAAAAAAAAAAACATTAAAAAAACGAGTTGCCGTCTTTGGAGCCGTTCGAACGATTTTAAACCATCTATTATTGTTTTTGCTCTCGTCTGTTGATTCCAGCAGGTGGCACCTTGGTAGATAACACTTTTTTGGGATAGCAGTAAAGTTCAGATGTGGCACATTGAAGAGTGGTGCACATTGCGCTGAGTGAGTGGTTAAGCAAATAATGGGTAATTTATTTTTTGGTTTATACATTTAAGCAAGTGAAATGTCCATCTGTCAAATAGCAGAGGTTGTTGTATCCTTCTATGTAGAACTGTGGTATTGGTTCTTGTCAGTAATTTCGTAAGATTATTATCTCACCCCTGGAATAAATGTTTTAGTGTGTACAGGGGCGAGATACATACAGAAAGCAACTGGTTTTGGCATTCTCCAGCTTGTTTAAATGCTACATGATTTTCACTCGGCTGTCGCCTCGTTCATATGACTGCATAAAACTCATGGAGAACAACGACTTTGACCAAAACTTGTTGGTTTCTTATTTAGTTCTTGATTTGGCGACATTGTGCCATTTGCAATTGTGACCTGTGATCTATTTAAGTAACCCCTGTATCAGTCTAATAAAATGCCTTTATTCCAGGAAATTCCAGGGTTTTTGAAAATAAAATTGTGTGATCTATTGTGTCAAAGGCCTTTTTAAAATCAACGTAGGTGCACATTGTTAATAGTATTATTCAAAACTGAAAAATATTATTTGTTAATTTAGCTATCGTGTCTGTAATAGAGCTACCTTTCCGAAAGTCATTCTGTTTGTCCGAAATCAGATTTGAATTATCAAAAAATTGCATGGTGCCATTAAGTGTTATTTTTCCTGAGATTTTCACAGAAAGGGGTAGGAATGAAATAGGTTGGAGGTTGCTGACATCTAGGACACCTTTTTTCCCTAAGTGGTTAAACAATAGATTGTTCCCATGCATCTGGAAATACACCACTTGACAGGGATTTGTTCAGTAAAATGGTGAACTGTTATATCAAGATGTTCAAAGCACCTTTTTAGGAATGTTGAGGAGACTTTATCAATACCTGATGATTTTCCTATTTCTATTTTTTGAGTTAGACTCTGGACCTTTTCTTTCAGTAACTGATATCGGTTCAGTCTCTTCTAGGTTAATAGTTCCCTTATAGGTACATTCCAGGGTGTGGGGCTTAGCAAAGTTTAGGCCTACTGACGTAAAAATGTATTTATGTAGTTAGCGGTATCTGCTTTTTTACCACGTTGTTTTACTGATTTCTAGCTCTTCTAACCATGTCCCAGTCTTAAACAGGAATAATCAATATTCACAACATAAATAACCCAAAGTATAAAGAAAAAAACTTTTTATTAAACACCCGTACCAGGTTCAATATCCCTCGACTAATTACCCTGTATACATACACCATCATACTCGCTTGTAATGTATTTTTAAAACAAACTAATAAGATCAAAACACTTCTGATCGATTCTTCTCAGTATTAACACTGATGACTCGAACTTGTATCTTTCAGGATGTACACATATAGTATACTATTGTTACAAATAATAATACTCATAATCATATTTATTATCTTATTTAGATACTGAACTGCCTTGTTAATGTCTTGTTACACTCATTGTATATATATCATCTTTTTGTAACCAACATTTTTAGCCTGCTAGGAACGTTGTGTTTATTTAAAATACTATGGAAAGTACTATAATTGCTGGGTCACCAATGCAAACAGGCAAATTGCTGCCTTTTTGAATCCAGGATAAAAAAAAGCGGCGTGGAATACTGTCCAGTAAATATAAATCTGGTTGTAAGATATATCGATGGGACAAAGGAACAGAACACAGATTTGCTGTTGACATGTGACAATTGGAGGTTTATTCAACTTGTTTGAACTGATTCCATGCAAGGAAGCCTTGATGTACCCATCTGTGGATATTAACAGGAAAACAATGGCGATAACTGTAATGAATGAATAGCGCGGGTCATGTCTAGTGTACGGCACTGACTTCAACAACTCAACTTTTAGTCTACAGACTTATTGTCATACAAACCCATGCCTTTTAAACACAATTAAAAAGTATCTGTATGACATGCCCTGTTACATACTACATGTCTTCAATAACTCCTATCGAGTATGCAACAACTTCATAATCTGTAGGCATTCGCAATTTCTAATAAATTACGTCAACTTGCTATAATTTATCTTCGCACTTGTGGCTTTATCTCACCCCAATACTTTTTCTCCAAAGGCTTAAAGTTAGGAACTTCTACTTCACGGCTATGGAAGCAGTGTACCCAATACTCTATGGCGAATTGGGTGAGTTATTCTATTGATTAGTAATGTTCCTGATCATGCATGCGGGGCGAGATAAAATCAGAAACCCACTTGATGAAAATAACTTAGTCCACACGCCACCTCGTTTGACCGTTACATAATTCACTCAGCTTCACTTCGTGAATTCCCCCGCAGTCAAACTTGGCGGAACACGGACAAAGTTATTTTCATCACGCAAGTTTCTTTATAATTACCCTAGACATATAGATATACATGTATACGGCATCTCGAGACTTCACATCGAATGAGGTTCAGTGGAATTTCACGAAGTGTTGAGGAAGCGTGGAAACTGAAGACCAGTTCCATAATAAGCAATGACTAAGATCTGACAAACCTGCGGCAGCTGTAACGTGACCTTAACACAACCAATCAGAATAAATTACAAGTCAATGACTCACTAATAACAAAAAACACGGCAACAACAGCAACAACAACAACCCATTTTCAGATCTCATCGACAGAGAATACAGCTTAATAAAACCAATAAACAATTTCAACAAGCTGCGATTCTTTGAACCTAACCAAGCAGCAAATTCTAAACATAAAGTATTTGAGAAAAGTCTCATTTCTCTAAAATCCTGCTGTTGGTGCGTAAGTAGGGATGGAATGTTACAAATAATGATTATTCACTCCTGTATAAAATTATAATGTTCGCTTGTTGAGGAATTCAATGTCATGGATTGTCGCAGGGGTAAGACGGGTACAGCAAGTGTGGAGACGTGGTTTGGGAATGATATACTTAGTCTGAGACACCTACATTAATACACAATATTGACTGGTTTCAGATACAAGCAGCCATATAGTCTGAGGAGTTGACGCGTAGTCATATCCGAGCGCATGTGAGGGTATTGCGCAGAGTCAATTTTTAGGAGTGTACGACCGCTTTTATCTGAAACCAGTAATTTTGTATTGATTATCCACCTTTTCCTGACAAGTGGCGTGCTGATATTAGTTCATTTAGGTACGCACAATTTTTTTCATGCCCACTATTTTTCCAAATACGCCAGCTTTTGCAGCCTGGCGCATACAACATATCCGTATACTCTGGGTATGTAGATACACACTACCTATGTGTTTTCTATGGACACTTCGTATTAGGTGGATAATAAAACTTGATCGCAGCCAACTACGGCTTTGGTGTCTCAATACTTTACCCTCCCTCTCCACTTACAAGTGTATATAAATTCCCTGCCACTGGAATGTTGAAAAGAGGAACAACAGAGCAAAACACAACAAGAGAAATATTAACCTGAATGAAATAAACACATACTTGCTTAAGTCAAGGAATAGGCCTTGGAAATACTGAAAATAACAAGCATGATGTAGCAGTGTTCCTCAACAAAACACCCCTCACATCTCACATCAAAACAAATATATAAGTATAAATTGCCCAAATCATGTTCTTTGGAAACTCCTTAATTATTCAGAAAAGATCTAAATAAACGCGAAATCTTTTTGTTGTAATTTTAAAAAAAGACAGTGAAAGTACATTCATTTCTTCCTGAAATAAAAATACTGATGACTAGTATCAGTCTAAAAAGAATTTCCTGTTAAGTATTTCATATTTAATTTATTAATACATGAAGTGGATTAGTATATGATTCTTTAACCATGGGTTTCAATAAAGACATGGATACAACCATAAAGATAGACTGCCTAACACATACTATCCTCTCTCCCAGATAAATATACCAGTCACAAGTGTCATGTTGTGCCTCATTATCTCACCCCAGGTATTTTTTACCCATAGACTTAACATTGGGAACTTGTATCCAACGCCCATTGAGTATTTAGAAAAAAATACTCAATGGGGGTTATGTCACAAATGTTAGCCCATTAGTCAATGAGAAGGGTGACATAGATTCAGAAACCTATTCAAGTTTATGGTCAGAGCTTGATCCCATCTTGTTTGAATCGCTACGTAATTCATGTGGCTTTGCCTTGTGAATCGCTATGGTGAATTACTACGATCTGACCCGAAACTTTCATAGGTTTCCTCTATAAAAGTCAATAATTCTCACAACTCGCCAAAAGATTGAGCCACAGTACGTCAACCTCATTATCACAAAGTCTTAACAAATACTGCGTGTTAGCCATCGCAGTACATATTATAAGTGTGTCACATATGTCTAAGACGTTCCCTATATACACCTTCCCGCAGAATGATGAGTGAATTTCTCCCCTGTCAGTACTCAGATAGGAGAAATACAATGACTATTAACTTCAACTCAAATTAGAATTATATTTTAGGACCCACTGGTTCCACTTCAATATATATTATGCAGAGTAACCCCTCTATAGGTCGGTCCAGGCAGTATGCGAAGACAAATTTTACACATTAATTTCCTAGTCCGCTGCGTTCTATCCCCACAGCCAACTCATCAAAAGATTTCATCGAACTTCTGCTCTTAAACAAGAGTATTTCAGATTGATCAGTTAGCATGACAATTTCTCAACCCCGAAAAAAGTATTTTTGTCCTTTAAAAAAAAAAGAAAAAAAAAAAAAAAAGTATGCACCCTGGTTGTCGGCATTCCTTGAAAAATCATAAAAAATATTTCTGATGTACATTGAGGTTGCTGGGGATAAATTTATAATGACTTCCAACCAGAACTTAGTCTAGTATGAACTGGAGTGGTGATTTCTGTCAAATACCACTTAAAAACACTCTAAATCTATTATTTTTAAGTTGCGTGATGGCATTTGTGTGGGGCACCTAGACTGGAACAAGAGGGCTTTAATTAGTTGACCGTTAACAGCTAAGGGTTGCCAGTTGGGGTCAGAAAAAAGACATTGAAATATTTTTCATTGCAATACAGGGTTTACAGATTACATACGCATTACTGTGGAGAATCAAGGGAAAGCTCAAGTTTTTACATGGGTCAGTGGGGAGGTTCAGTTGGGGATCATGGGCTGTGGCTGAATTGGGTAATTTAGTAGTTGGTATGTCAATATTACACAAGAAAAAATAATTCTTTATCCTGAAAATGAAAACATGAATTTCAACGGAAACATGGAAAACTGGCATCCCTGACAGACTGAGTTAACAGACCACACGAAGAAGCCACGGCACGTGTCACAAGGCTGCCACCAGGGGCGCTGGAGGAGACCCACCTCCAGGGGGCACGGACTGACGTCTCTCCGGCTTACGGCTACACATTAAGACGTGTGATTCTCACAAATAATCACACATTCACAACTCACCACACACCTACTACAGCCACCACTCACACAAAGTATCAACTATGTATCTAGATCTAGCATCTTCAAGGACTGCACGAGTAACCTCTGAGGATCCCGGCGTGTTCTCACTTTCATTTGATCACCTAAGTATATCTTTGCTCGAGTCACCTGTGGGCCTTTGCTCCATATTTTGGAGATCGCAGAATAGCGACCCGAGGTAGAAATCGATGCTCCAGATTGTTTGCGGATCACATCATAACTATGTTGCCATCTATATTCAAATAAAAATCTAATGGACCTTTCAACTATGTTACTAAAAATGTGGTGTTGTCAAAAGTAGCAATACTACTTGAAAATAATGATACCACACGACACGATCCGATATTACTGGAGCAACGCTTTTCCCATATTTCTAGGAGCAACAAACCCCTGAGGCTATATAGTTAACCCAGGTGGACTCCTGTAGTGTATAATGTTAGCCTGGCTCCAGTTCACCAAACTCCGCACAACCCAAATCTGCAGTGTCTGTGTCCAGCTCAGTATCTTACTAATACTATTTCGCGAAACTATATTTCGGCTGTTTAAAGCTTGGGTCAACCATGATGCTGTAAAACCTATGCTGAGTCGAGCTGAAGCAAAAAACTACCACCTGATAATAATAAAACCAGTTTGAGTTTGGTGAACTGGGCTTAAGGGACATTGTGTGTCCAGTCGGATGTGATCGATAATCAATCAATCCGGATCAGCTAACCCTTAATTGACCAGACTTATAGACGCCTTCAAATTGCCAGTAGCTTCAGCGCAGAGCCAGGTTTATATATACACCTGCATCGGGCTTATGCTAGGTTTATACTGAGCCATGGTGGCCCTGTTTTGTCGTAACGTGGGGCACCGTTGCAGATGGTCAGAGAGTCATAAATTTTCATTTACACTGAGCCCCCAGCATCCCTGGCTTAAGGTTGTTTAAGGGGTTCGTTTTGTCCACGGTTCCCTGTACGGTTTCCTGCGTTCCCACACGTTCAGTCATATTGTGTGCCGGTCGCCATGTCTTGCTACGATGGCCAAACATAACCGCCGGGGAAAATCTTATGTTGATTCAAATTTCTTCCGCGCCAGCTACGGCAACCAGGATGTGCCAGGGTCTGTCCCGTTTGTCCATCCCGTCCCCCTGCGGCGTGTCACGTACCTCACGTTTGTGTTCACGGAGACGTGGCTGCCGTGGCCGAGTGTAAACCTAGCACTACTTAACTATCGAGGTTTATAACTGTGAAACAGCAGACTACAACTCTACACCACTGATGTCTGAATATCTCCAGTTCCAGCGTAATCAGCATACTTAATTCATTCCTTCCCTTTTAGATTGGCACACATGACCTTCTGACTTATCATACATTTGTAAATTGGTTCATGAATTACTCCGACCTACAGACAGAACACTCTAATCCCCGTTAGTGGTGATCAGCCGACATCACAGATCTACTTTTAAACTTTCTCAGTTTAGTCACCTGGGAAACATAATCACGTATAGGTTTAATCAAAGTTAATTAACAATAACCGCCTAAGCCTGATGTTAACTATTAAGTATTGCACATTCCAGATCCAACTACCTCTGTACACACTACTTTCTCCCCAGTAACTGTACATCGGAGAATATCACAATGTTTATACTATCTGCCAGTCGTCGGCTCCACAAAAATAGACACCATTCTCAGATTGCCTTTGTACACTCAGTGTCAAGGTCAAGATCTCTGTCAGGCAGCCGGGTCAAGGTCAAGACGACCTCTGTCAGGTGGCTGCGTGTCAAGGTCAAGATGACCTCTGCTAGGTGGCCATGTGTCAAGGTCAAGACAACCTCTGTCAGGTGGCCGCATGTCAAGGTCAAGACAACCTCTATCAGGAGGCCGCGTATCAAGGTCAAGATGACCTCTGTTAGGAGGCCACGTGTCAAGGTCAAGACAACATGTCAAGTGGCCACGTGTCAAGGTCAAGACGACCTGTCAGGTGGCCACATGTCAAGGTCAAGACGACCTCTATCAGGTGGCCACGTGTCAAGGTCAAGACAACATGTCAGGTGGCCATGTGTCAAGGTCAAGATGACCTGTCAGGTGGCAACGTATCAAGGTCAAGTGGCTCTTTCCTCGGCTGATCGTTGGCCTGTGCTTTGTGGCCTCTCAGAAGGCATCTCGGATGTTTTTGAATGGTCTCACGGCCATGTCCACTGGTAGGGTGAAGTTCATCCGAGCCAGGCGGTCCAGAGACTGTAGGGCATCGTCGAACCCTGCAAGAACAACCAGAGGTAAACAGATAAATTATATTACAGCAGATATTCTCCGATCCGGCCTGGAAGTAGGTGGTGCTATTTTCACTGTGCGAGGCATGGGGCCGCTAATTTTGTTGAAGCACCTAGGTAATGCAAAGCCTATGGGCGGATTTGGATGTCTATTTCTGATGATACTTAATTTTTATGGTTGTGAAAGTTCTTGTCAGACATTTCCCCGGGCAAAATCTGAATTTGTTTGCAGTTTCATATGAAATCAATATGCGATGATCTCAGTTTAGACGCTAAACTCAACGTTAAACAAATCACTGAAACAAGCGATTTTCTTTGAGTTGGCATGTTTGAATTATGTCTGGATAATGTAAATAATCATATTTCAACTATTTCATGTACAGATTGCACAGAAGAAAGTCTATTCGTATAGTTTTTCACCATTTTAGGCTCTGACAGCAATTTATTTTCACCAGCAAAATGCCGGACTGATCCGTTGTCTGGGACTTTTGGAGGGTGTTTTGAACTGGAAGTCACCAGCTGGATCGGCGAATAAGAGCACTAGAAGGGCGACAGCAGATTACGGGGTTCCCGGGAGAATCCTCAAGATGACGTCACATATGCCCCACTGGGGGATGTATATATAGACAACAATTGTTGGTTTTGAGGGCGCTCGATGGCATTTTGGGGACTTTTTGCAGACCAACTTATTTTCAAAAAATGGGTTTCTGATTTTATCTCACCCTATATACACGCTCAGGACCATTATTAATCAATAGAATAATGCACCCAATTAGTCATTGAGTATTGGGTACATTACCTTCATGGCCGTGGCGTATAAGTTCCCAATGTTAAGCCTATGGAGAAGAATACCTGGATGAGATAAAACCCATAATCCAAAAGTCCACAAAACCATCGATTATTGTCTATTTATCCTACCCCTCATTTAAATCTCCATAGACTTAACATGGTGTGAAAGTATGCCATGGTTATGCCATAAAATATCTATATGCCACTAGTGACATATGGAATTAAAACATGTGACGGGATAGGGTAAAATCTGAACATCATTCAAATTCATATAATTGTTTACATGGCGTTCGCTGTCTTCCGCTACAGATACCACTCAGCTCTGCTTCATGATATCATTCCGCAAAGACAACTCACGACATAGAAACAATTATATAAAATTTCGTGACATTTCTTGATAATACTTTTTGATCTACTAAAGATATTGATCCTTTTCAGTTATCCTACTCTCCTCGACACAAAAAGAATTCCTGCAGTAATAGTTACCTGTTTTCATGACGTAGCTCCACGGTTGGTAGTAAAACTCGACGAGGGAGTTTGTCCGTAAGACAAGCCTCAACCAGGGCACCAACTTCTTCTCACTGAAAACAGTCAACAAAACAATATAATTTATTTTAATATACACACAAAATCATCTAAGTTATGAATGTATTGTTAATGTTTTCATTATATGAATAGGAACAGTATTGGCTGTTGAAACACATGAGATCCTGTTGAATAATCTAGGCTCCTACATGAAGACCCTTTTCTGTATGCCAAAGAGACCCAGAAACGATGGGGGGTGAACTTTATTTAACACTTATGGATGACCTTATTTACAGCTAAGACTGTCTTTTCGAACAAACTTAAATATTATTGAACGATAACCCTTGTGCAAAAAAAGTTTTCATGTAAGAGCCTAAATTATTCAATGGACCCTGATCCTAAGGCAGCAATATAGTTTGGTGGAGTCAGTAGATATAATGGATATTTATATTTTTACAGGTTTATTTAAGGAAGTGTTTACTTCAATGAATCTGAGAAAAATATGCAACATGAACTGTACATACTTGAGGGCTAAACAGACAAAGGCCTTAAATTGTGAATCCTCCGTTCGCTTCAAGGGACGATGTGTAGCAAGAATCTGATCTATCGCACTGAGCAGCATCTGGATGTGGAAAAAATAACGAATGAGTAACAATTTAGTGAAACGAGGCAAGAAACATCTCCTCTGGCGGGCATCGCTCCATGTTTTGCGTATCGCATAATAGTGAGCCGCGGTCAAAATCTTTGCTCCAGATTCTTTGCATATTGCATCATAGCTATGTCGCCATCTATATTCAATTAAAAATCTAATGAACCTTTCACCTATGTCACTGAAAATGTGGTGTTGTAAAAAGTAGCAATACAACATTAAAAAAAAGTTACTGAACGACACAATCCGATATAACTGGAGCAACACTTTTCCCACATTTCTAGGAGCAATGGACCTCTGTCACAGACAAGCCTCACCAAAATGATATCAAGGGTTAAGAATATTAAAGAATTTACTTCATTCCGTTCTTCTACAATGAGGCAGAGTTTGTGTGGAGAGGATATGTTTAACTTTGATGTAATTAAGGATGTGACTCAGATCTCTTTGTTAAAATACCATGCTCTCAAACCACAATTTACTATTTGAAAAGTGCTATGATTAAAGTTATATATCATCTCTTGAATATTTAATGTTGACTGGCCTCTTGAATATACAAGAGTTTGGTTTGTTGGTTTGGTTTAACACCCAGTCAACTATTACAGGTCTGGACCAGACCTTTTCAAGGTTCTTTTACACCACAAGGCTGGTGATCAAATCTATGTGATGAATTTAGGTAGAAATGTCACCCCTACACATTTACCGAGGTGAGAGTTCTTTTACTTCCCACACCACATAGACATGGTATGAGAAGGACTGGCCTTTGATATAGCAGTAAGTCTATGTCAGCTGGGGATGAAAGAGAAAGGTGGCTGTACACCACACCACATAGACATGGTATGAGAAGGACTGGCCTTTGATACAGCAGTATGTCTACGTCAGCTGGGGATGAAGGAGAAGAGTTGCTGCAGTGGGACTCAAACCCACTTTGGGGATTACAAGTCCAGTGTCTTAACCACTGAGCTAACAGAATACAAAGTGAAATGTGCAGTAATCTTTGACGAACCTGTTTGGCTGTGATGGGTTTGCCGCCTACAATGTCCAGATCAAAAGACTGTGAGAGTTTTCGGGCCGGCGACTCCGTGTACTCTCTGCCGTGCTGGTCAAATAAACAACAAAGAGCAATTTAAAGAAAGGCACAAAGCCAAAGCTTGTATTTTCTTATTATAGGGAGAAATGGTCAGTATGCCTGAATGAAATCTGTTCCGAGTTGTTTTGGTTGGAAATATTCACTGAGTTCGAAGAACGAGGTACGTATGGACATTATTTTTCACTCAGAGACGAACATAATATTGTAAAATAGAAACTCAATAAAGACGCTTATAAAAAAAATCTGTACTCCTGGTCAGTAAAAGTGAGACATTTGTGCATAGGTATATAACAACATCTCTTAACGCTATATTTTATCCCTCTTATCATATCTATTTGCAGTGATGTTAGTTGGATTGAGAAAAAATGTGGTAATACTTTTGGTGCTGTGGTCTATGGGGAGATTCAAACCACTGTTTTAATGGCATGATTCAGGCTCAATTAATTATCCTTGTTATACACATGGAAAAAGAATTTTTTGTACTGAAAATAAAAAAAGTGGATTTTCATGAAAAAATGTAAACCTGTCATTACTGATTTGTAAACCTTAATCTATTTTTACGTACAGAAAGGTAAGATCATGCCAGACAAAAAAACATAAAAGGCTAGCTCAATACTATTCCACCTATACAAAAGTGATCAGGGTATAAAACATTTCCACCATGCTGCCCTTTCACAAGGAGAGGACTTTGATATCAGGGGATCGTTGCTCCACATTTTGCGGATCGCAGAATAGCGATCCGAGGTCAAAAGTGTTGCTCCAGACTTTTTGCGGATTGCATCATAATTATGTCGCCATCTATATCCAATATAAAATCTAATAAACCTTTCAATTATGACACTAAAAAGGTGGTGTTGTAAAAGGTAGCGATAGAAGGTGAAAATAAGCATACTACACGACGCAATCCAATATGATGGGAGCAACGCTTTTCTCACATTTCTAGGGGCAGCGACCCCCTGGTATATAAAAAACTCATATCTCACAGAATCAAGTGGTGGTTTTGTCTTTCGGCAAATACCACATGATAAAAATGAGGTTACCTTCATATCGTAGTATTTGAGGAAGATATCCCAGGCGTGCATCATCTTGGCGGTTTGACGGGCAGACCGGGAGGGGAAACAGCCGAAGGGCACCATACTCGTACTCTGCCCCACCTAAAACTCAGACATTAGATTGGTTGTTTGGTTTGATTTAACATCCAGTTAACAAGTACAGGTTCTTACGAGACCTTCTCAAGGTCCTTTTACACCACATGGGTGGTGATCAAATCTATGTGATGAATTTAGGTAGAAATCTCACCCCTACACATTTACCGAGGTGAGAGTTCTTTTAACAGACATTAAGAACTCTTACTCAACAGGCTTGAGAGTATGGTAACTTATACTCAATGGGCAATAAACAGATATTTGCTGGCTAAAGTAAAATCAGAAACATATTAATGTTTGGTCTGAGGCCCCATTTGCCATCTCATTTGGAGCGCTTCAAAATATTCACTCGGCTATCGCTTCGTTCATATCACTTCACGCTCCAAACTCGCTGGCGGACGGGCCCACATACCAAACACTCATTAATTCCTTCCTTAGTCTTTCTGAAAGTTCAGCTTTTCTCATTACTTTTACACCACAAGGGTGGTGATCGAATCTATTATATGAATTTAGGTAGAAATCCCACTCCTACACATTTACCGAGGTGAGAGTTCTTTTACTTCCCACACCACATGGACATGGTATGAGAAGGATTGGCCTTTGATATAGCAGTAACTCTACGACTGCTGGGGATGAAGGAGAAAGGTGGCTGCACATCACACCAAATATACATGGTATGAGAAGGACTGGCCTTTGATATAGTAGTAAATCTACCACTGTTGAGAATGAAGGAGAAGAGTGGCTGCAGTGGGACCCATGACCTTGGGATTACAAGTCCAGTGCCTCTCGCACTGAGCTAACTGATGTGACTGCGGCAGGACTCACCTCCATCAGGCCGTGCTGCAGCAGGTCGCGGAGGGCCATCGACAGGTCTTTCCTCACCGCTGTGGCCAGCTCCTGGTTACACTGTACGGGAGGCGCCTGGAGGAAGCAATGGAAGCGGTACAATTTAACAGTGGAAGCAAAATTTAACTATTTAACTATATCTAGTTTATCTGAACCCTGGTATCATTGTCTCATAGGCTTAACATTGGTAATTCATGCTCCATGCCCCTATGAATATTACAGTACGTTCTCCACGGCCTATGATGTCTTATCTCACCCCTGCTATTTCTGTTTCATAGGCTTAACATTGGGAACTCGTTTTCCATGCCCCTATGAGTATTGCAGTCTGTTCTCCATGGTTTATATCCTGTGTGCTGTCCAGTCTTTTAGTGTGTACAGAGGTGAGATAAATACAGAAAGCAATTCGTTTTGGTCAAAGTTGTTGTTCTCCAACTTGTTTGAATGCTATATGATATTCACTCGGCTGTCGCCTCATTCATGTGACTCCGCATCAAACTCTTGAAGAACAACGACTTTGACCAAAACTTGTTGGTTTCTTCTTTATTACTACTCTCAGGATTATATGTATAAGTTTATTACAATTAATACTAGTCAGATTTTTTTTATTCTGAAAATGAAAACGTGAATTTCGATGGAAACATGTGAAAATGGCATACCTGAGCTAGGACGCTTTTTAAATTTTTTTCTTCAAAAATCAGAATATTGGGCATTGGCAGGTGGGGGAGGGGGTGGCCACTAAGAGGCTGGCTGTAGACCACAGGGACACACCCCAAGGGACAGAGGTGGCTCCTTGTATTTTACTATACATACCCATGCCGTATGAACTATTGATACGCATCGTTTCGACATATAACATAAAAATACCGTAGGGAACATTCGTTTTAATCTTGGCCACCGCATTCCACTCCTGGAGTTTTGGCTCCGGACTTCACTCGGCTGCGACTCGTGAAATCACTATGCCAAACTCAAGTTGTGGCATACAGTGGCCAAGATTAAAACTTATCCAGTTTTACGCTAGTATATACACAATATTGACTGGTTACAGATACAAACTTATCCAGTTTTATGATAATACTTACGTCTTCGGAGTCTGACGTGTAGTCTGACTCCACGGTCTGGTGAAGTTCGGCCTCCGCCATCAGACCCAGCACCTTCTCGATGGCCACCTCCAGGCGTGCCCGGAGGTCTCTGAAATACACCACCACACAAGCCACGGTAAGCGCTCATTCCTAAAACATCCTTTATTTTGACAGGGTTGGGCTATGTCATACAGAATCTGGCTGCATTGATCATAGAACCGTAAAACCCCGCTTATACGCCGAACCTGGGGCCCGTTTAATAATATATGCTCGTACATGAAGACCATTTTCTGTAACCCGTACAAGGACTATCGTTTAATGATATTTAAGTCTGTTTGCTGAGACAATATTAGCCGTCCATAAGTGTTGAATAAAGTTGACCCACATGATCCCTGGGTCTCTATGGCGCATAGAATATGGTCTACATATAAGATCCTAGATTATCAAACTGGCCCCTGGTTATAAACCGACCCCCCACTTCAGCAAAATGCTATGAGTCGATTCTGGGGCAATTCAACTTTAGGGAAACTCCGGTTATAAGTCGCCCCCCCCCCCCCTCCTTTGGGGTCTTGCCCCCCCCCCCCCCCTCCCCCATACCACCCCTTACAACTTCCTGTAGAATTTTCGGTCGTTTTTATAAACTTTAGACGCACCGTCTGGTGGACGTTGGCCGCACTAACATACTATGTCAAATTACTACCATTAAATTATCCACATTTGTATATCTCTGTTTTTTGGTACTTTGTTATAGATTCGTACTGATTTTGGGTTTTCAAAAACAATTTTTGAAATAAATATACAACCAGTTATAAGCCGATTCCGAACTTTGGCAAAAATTTATAAGCCGATATGTTCAAAAATCCCTTTAAAAATGGGCTCATAAGGGGGGGGGGGGGGGAGGTTTAATGTACTAAATTTTGTCAAAAATAATACCCCTGCATGTGGAGCACGTATTATCGCTCAAAGGGGGCTCTTCCACCACAGCGATTCCACCAGATATTCGCACATGATTCATCCCGACCTAGCGAGTCAACAAATCAGCTTAGATCGTGTGGCATGTCCTGGTGGATTCTATTATCACACACCTACGGCCGAACTTCTATGAAATACTACCCGCCGCTAGGGGTGCAGTATAAATAATGTTCGGGCGCACTGTGCCCATAGTGAATGTTCAGGCGCACTGTACCCGTAGTGTACCTTGTAAGTACATAAAATGGCGTTCTTTAATTATTATCATATTCAGCTATAAAATAGCAAACGTAGTGGCTGAGCCCGTAGGTATGCCATTCTCGACCCTTTGTCCCATTAAATATGTCGTTTATAAGACATAAATGTCGAATGACTTTAGAGTGGCGGTGCTTTTGTTTCTGCTTACCCCCAATGGTTCCCTTTCGTTGTCCGTTTCAGCAAATTGCTCTGGAATTCGTTGCCACCACAACCAAACTGTGAAATGGCAAATATCTGTAAGACTGTGAGGGCCTGCTTCATTATCGACAATGTCGTTTCGCGAACTTTCTGCAATTAATTCGAGAAAAAACATAGAAATATTTAGGATGGAAACACGTTTTTAGAGTGTCACAATACCATATAAACACACATCTTATCACATATTTGCATGAGAATAGAATATCTTAAGAAAAAGAGAAAGAGTTTTTGATAATATAAGGCCACAACATCTTAGCCTCAAATAAAAAATAATTAGGAAAATAAAAGTTTAAACAAATGTGTCCACTCAGAAATAAAGGGTTACAACAACAACAACAAAATTCCCACTCAGAAATAAAGATCAATCATAAGGCCATCACCAAAGGTAGGTAGAACTAAAGAACTTGGTTGGGTGTAAAGGAGCTAACTTCATATCCCGATGCAGAACTGAAAGCCAAGCAATATGAGGAGGCATAACAAATAATCTTTGATTAAAAAAAAAAAAAAAATTAATGAAAAAGTGATCAGATATAATGTGCAATAGTCATGGAATAAGCCCTAATTGACTGTGAGGCTAATGATTTCGGCAAGGTCATTGCTAGGTCATGCTTGGGTCAACCATCGGGGTCATTCCAATTCAGGTACATGCATCACACTTGCCTGTACCTTATAACAATAATGACAGGTGTTCCAACTGAAAAGTACACAGTTCACAGTAAGAAACTTAGAGCTAGAGACAAGAACAGCGGACAACACAGAAATATATATAAAAAAAGAAGAGAATATTCCGTTCAATACTTATATAGAACGTCCTGACCATGCTGTACAAGTCACAGAATGAGATGGTAATTTACGGTTTGTACGGACCGAGGCGTTTATGCTGAGTTCCGTACAAACCGTAAATTATCATCGAGTTCTGTGACTTGTACAAGTATGGTTGGACGTTATATATTTACTATATACCCGAAATTTTTTTAAAACCCATTAATTTCATTTGGCTTAACAACCAATATTTTGATATAAGTGTATGGGAAGGAGGTCCATATTTTCCTGTACAAACCAGTGGTCCATACAATATTTTACGTTATATGGCGAAACGGTGCGCATTTACAATATATACGGCATGGGTATATAGTAATATCATGAAACATCACAAAATTTCATATGATTGTTTATATGGCGTGAGTTGTCTTCGTGGAATGATTTCATGAAGCGGAGCTGAGTGATATCTGTGAAGCTAGCGTCGGTGATCTTCTTATCTCCATCAACTTGCCTTCTTCAGCGCAGAGAACAATTAATTTAGAAAAGTTTTTATCATATACTCAGCTTTGACTAATGGAAAACTTAACACTAAAAATTAAATGAAAAAAACACAACTTATCATGATGTTGAGTTTCTGCATGCTTTGGTATCATACTTTTAAAGATAGTTTTCGATCTTGTATGCAGTGGTTATATACCTAGACAATAATCGATGGCGAGTGTATTACGCCGTCAACCTCGAGTGGTTTACAGAGCCGTCTGTCCACAAAATCATCGTTTGTTGCATTTATTATCCATCTTTTCGAACGAATTAAACCAGTAATTGCCATATTAACGGGTATAACAATAGGAACTATTTCTTTGCTCTGTAGCAAAAGGGACTATTTTTCCTGTATACCATGGTTTTGAGGCCGTATACAACAGGTTTGAATCCGTATACCACAGGTTTTATCCAATGGGTAGTGGTTTACTGAATCCCCATACATTTTCAATGGGGTATTTGTATACGATGGATTATAAAGCAGAGGTAATGCAAGTCACCGGTAAAATGTGTGAATGGGAATAAATTCCACAAAACTCAGGAGTTTTATTTAATTACCTTCGATTCTTTCTTTGCTTCTTCAATGTTTCTTTGTTGTCCGCCTCGGTTTAGCCTTTGTCCGTCTAATGTCTACAAGAGTAAGAAACACATACTGTCGTCAAGAAAATCACAAATTATATAAATACTTATATAGAACTAGATCAAGAATCATATATATAAACAATACTCCACGATGCAATCATCGTCATCGAGGCAAAGCCCAGTGAAGATCACAGCGCATCCAAACTATTGGAGTATTGTTTATTTTACGATTCATTTGCAGTTCTGGATTGATCTTATCCCTTTCAATGACATTAAATACCATCACAATATCAGAATAATCGTTACGTATATTTTCTTTATGGTATTCCTATGGCTAAACTTGTACCAGAGGTGAGATAAATCATACACACACACAATATAGAACTGAATGATGGTGATATAGATCAACTTAATTAGAAATCTTCTTCCAATAGGCTAGTCATAACATTGTATATCAAAGGTTCTCTTATTGGTTGTCACCCACAAATAAGACCTTACTGTATCAACAATTTTTCATTGGTTGTGTAACGTAATATAATGAATGTGGGAGATATCGAGATGGCATATGGGAGCCTTTATACAATTAAGTGGTAATGTTACTTTTCTCAATGTTGGGGCAGTATGTAGGCTTATACCTATCAATCAGAAAACATAAATACAAAAAACAAAAACCACACAAAAAAGAAAAAAATACAAAAAGCAAGGAAAATCAAACATTCTAATGGTTGAAGCTAATCTGAATACATCACGATAAACCTTGTACCAGGGGTGAGACAAGTCATGCACAATATAGAACTGAATAATCGTGATATAGAGCAACTTAATTAGAAATCTTCTTCCAATAGCCTAGTCATAACATTGTATATCAAAGGTTCTCTTATTAGTCACCCACAAATAAGACCTATCCTACTGTATCAACCATTTTTAATTGGGTTGGATACCAATTTTTTGTTTGTGTAACGTAATATAAATAACGTGGGAGATATGCAGATGGCATATGGGAAACCTTTTAAAAAAACTAGTAATGTTACTTTTCTCAATGTTGGGGCAGTATGCAGGCTTATACCTATCAACATAAATACAAAAAAAAACACACAAAAAAAAGAAAAATACAAAAAGCTAGGAAAATCAAACATTCTAATGGTTGAAACTAAACTTAATACATCATAACAAACCATAAACCACTGGGAATTATTAGGTAGTATTTGTAAATCTGTAGATTAGGAATCTCACTTACTAGACTACGCTACATACTGACAGACTTGTTTTGTTTGTTTGTTTGAATGATTTTATGTCAGAAAACTCATGTTACTAATACAGGAGCAGTATTTGGTATGGTTCTTTACATCCTAACGTCGGATACGATAGGGTTGATGCAAATTCTGTATGAAAAAAAAATTGAGTGCAAATATTGTCCGAAATCTAATAAAGACTATTTGAACGTGGCTGAGACACCTCTGTTGCAAAAAAAAAAAGCTGACAAAGTGTTTAAATTGGTGACATACAAATTTCTAGTGGCTTTTTTACAGTGATGAAAGTCAGGACTGAGGGAATTTAAAACACTCATAACAAAAGAATAATTTATATCATTATTTTGGAACAGAATGGCTATGAATCGATGTATATATATATATATTCCCAGTGTTGATAGTGTATATGAAATGTCAGAAATCTGTCATTTGTCGGAAGACTTGCATTCCGGTATACGGCAAATTTGGAAAGTGAAACGACAATACATGCACTGACAGTGACTATATATGCGGTGTAAGATGGCGACACAAAGTATATTCATTTACACTGATAGCTTAAGCTAGTGTTTATTGGGTGAAAGAAGAAACCAAGAAGTTTTGGTCAAAGTCGGCGTTCTACATGAGTTTGATGCGGAGTGATATGAACAAGGTGACAGCCGAGTGAATATCGCGTAGCATTCAAACGAGTTGGAGAACAGCAACTTTGACCAAAACGAGTTGATTTCTGCATTTACCTTACCCCTGTACACACTAACAGAATGGAAAACACACGGGATATAGACCATGGAGAACGGACTGCCATACTTGTAGGGGCATGGAGAACGTGTTCCCGATGTTAAGCCTATGGACATTTATTCCAGGGGTGAGATAAGGGACACTCCAGGGACTTCCAGCCAGGATCACACGTGCCTGCACTCCTTCACCCGGTGGGACTCCGACAACGTCAGACTAATACTAGCCAGGCTTACAACAGCTAGTAGAAGATTTAGAAATGTTACAAACTTTGACAAGATGGCTAACCTTCCCGTGTACAGGACACGAGCAGTCTCCTAACGCGCCGGGCGCCTGTGACTCCCCTGTGAACAAAGATAAACGCACGTCAATACAATGCATACACATGTGAGCGGGTTCTCTACTCATACATACACAATATTACCATGATTTCGATCTGAGTGGCTGTATTCTCCTTGTAGTTGACGCGAAGTATTGCGTAGTGTCAACTACAAAGAAAACACGGCTACACAGATCGAAATTATGGTAATGTTGTATTTATTACTCACCTTTCGACTAATTATTAGGATAAAAAATAATGCCTGTCAGGTGGCCGAAAAAGCTGTATTCTACTCAGTAGCGATCTTGAGGATCCATAGGCTTAGTATGGGGACTCCTTATTGGGTGGGTAATAAAAGCAGTTTCTTTACTCGTAAGAGCAGTTTCTCTACTCATACAAGAAGTTTCCCTACTCGTAAAAACAGGTTCTCTACTTGTACAGTTTCTCTACTCAGTAGAGCAGTACCATATGAGCAGTTTCTCTACCTTTACCCGCAGTTTCTCTACTCATACCAGCAGTTTCTCTATTCGCAAGAACAGGTTCTCTACTTATACAAGCAGTTTCTGTACTCGTCCCAGCAGTTTCTCTACTCATTAGAGCAGGTTCTCTATTTGTAAGAGCAGTTTCTCTACTCATAAAACCAGTTTTTCTACTCGTTATAAGTTCTCTACTTGAACAGTTTCTCTACAGATAAGGACAGGTTTTCGACTGGTACCAACAGTTTCTCTACTCGTACCAGCAGTTTCTCTACTAGCACAGTTTCTTTACTCGTAAGAGCAATAAGAAAGGCATGTCAAAATAATGTGATACACATATGTGAAATTCTATGCTCAGTTTCAAAAAGGAAACCGTGCACTTGCTCACTCAATTCTTGCCCTACTTATATTAGCACATTACCCGTAAACAGGTCTTGATCATTATTTCTTTTTACACGATCCTTACTCTCTGTATTTCCATGTGAATATTCTACATATTTTTATAACTTATAATCTTTTAGAAAAATCCCTCACTTTTCAGCCTCCCTTATGATAATATCTGACAAGATATCGATGAGAAAAAACTAACAGGACATTTCTTTTAAGTGCAACTAAGAGGGCCATCACATTTGCATCATCAACAGAGTAATTTATTTTCTAAATATATAAGTTTTATTATATTTTTGTATACAGCCCCATGACATAACATGGGTTGAGAGACATTATTCTAATACTATAGAAAAAATCTAAAAAGAAAAATCTAATACTATCTCATCCTACCTTCTCGCATACAATTCAGTTACCGAACTTGGCAGGTTTAGGGTTCGGTTCTCATTGTAGTGCAAAAACAACTCAAGAATACATGAGAAAGCTGTAGGCTCAATGCTACTCACCTTGTAGGAACTCAATGAATCTCTCCAGGTCTATGATCTGAGTTTTCAGTTGGTCGACCAGCTTTTCCTTTACTTTGGCCGGATTTACAATCTGAAAAAGAAGCATGGTCAGAATATCCGTCAGATCCACTGTTCATACTGAGAGAAAACGTGGTTACTGAGCCCGTAAGGATGGTCACTCAAGGTCTTTTGTCCTATGATAAAAATCTAACCACCCACCACACTTCTACATGCTACAAAACCCGTGTAATTCTCCTCATAGGTTTTACTGACAGACTGCTACTGGCTTCAATGCTGCTTTGCACCTTAGTTTTTTACTTCTGACACCATGTAATTCTGCTTATATTGCTTAGATTTGTCAGGACTAGTTCTAAGAATAAGAACCTGTGTGAACGATAATTGAAGCACCTTCCGAATGTCTTTATTCAGGTCTCACAACACAGAATACGTTATCTGTTACAACCCGATGGAAATTGTTATTTACGAAACGAGGCCTGAGGCCAAGTTCCGTAAAAAAAAATACATATATAAAAAAATTGCCCATCTCGTTTTATAGCATGTACAGCATGGTCAGGTCGTTCTATATAAATATTTGAAAAAGATTTGAATTAAAAGTAATATTTTCTAATCGATTTACCAATGAAGTGTAGTGCGCCTTCTTTGGTAGTTTCAGGGTTGTCTTAAGTGAACGAGCACGTTAAACAGCTAATGCTGTGGATAACTTACTCGATCAAACAAAACCGCTAATTATTAAAGTTCCTTACCTCTCCTATCGCCTTATCAACAACCATTCGCAATTCGTCGGTGCTGCAAATAGGAAACAGTCGTCAGAATGTGTGTGTGGACGTGGCGTAACGAATTGAAACAGTCGTCACTTACAGTAATCATGATAACATTTCTTTTTCAATTTTTTTTGTTGTTAGCCTTTCTTCACGACTCAAAGCCTATGGGAAATCTGTTTGCTATAATAAACAGGGATGTGAGTTGGAACATGAAAAAAAGGTAATATTTTTCACGTGGAATTTACTGCCTCAGAGAGACTGCAAAAACATGGAAAACACGTCGTTATTGGCCATTGTATAGGGCTGGGGTGTGTGTTGAGGTTTGAACCACTGTTTATGGGTGTGAATGAGGCACATCATAAAAGAGTTTTAGAAACCGAAACTGAAAACAAGGATTTCCTTGGAAAACTACCATCTATGAATGAAAATAGGAATCACAAACAGGATTTTTTCTTTTGCTGTTATTGAAATAAGTATCTTAGCTCTTAGGTCTTATAATATTTTTCATAATTTTTTTTCAATATTTTATAATACAGCAATAATACAAACCTGAGTTTGTTAAACTGGTCGAGGTCGAGGTCTAATTTGTTTCGAAGTTCATCGATGATAACTTTTTGTTTTTCTAGCGTCTTACTAGTGGGAAGTTCAAGGTCACCCGTCTGAAATAAAACATGAAAGGTCAGGCACTTCTAGAATACACATCTAAAGTCAACAATATATACACATTATCAACTGATACGAGCGACCAAAATCTGTGAGGACTAGAGGCCAGGTTTGGCATTTCAGGTCAGAAAAAACATTGAAATATTTTTCATTGTAATACAGGGTTTATGCATTACATACACATTATAGTGGGGAATTAAGGGAAATCTCAAGTTTTTACATGGGTCAGTGGGGAGATTCAGTGGGGGATCATGGGCTGTGGCTGAATTGGGTAATTCAGCAGTTGGTATGTCAATATTACAGGAGGGATTATTTTCTATTCTGAAAATGAAAACATGAATTCCAATGGAAACACTGAAAACTGGCATCCCTGTAGTAATATACGAGCAAATGCAAGGATATATCATCATCTAGTCTGAGGATATTCAGCATTACAAATGTGACACTCTCCTAGCAGAGATCCCGAAGGGCATTTGATCTTGAAGGAAATTTGATAAACATTTAGTGGACCCTTCATATTACAAATCATTATCATTATATTCTATCTAGGGTTGTCAGTTGGGGTCATGAAAATAGGAGGAAATATTTTCCATGTGGAATTTACTGCCTCAGAGAGACTGAGAAAACATGAAAAACACATCTTTATTGGTCACAGAATGGGACTGGGGTGTGTGGGGAGGTTTGAACCACTGTTCATGGGTGTGGATAAGGCCCAATTTATTCCATTTATTTTACACAAGGAAACAAAAATTAAAAAACTGAAAATGAAAACAAGGATTTCCTTGGAAAATAGAAAAACTGTCAGTCCTGGTCTATCTAACACCAAGTCGTAAATTCTAATTTCCCACCTTTCGTGTGGAGACTTACTTCGAATGCGTAGTTTTCCAAATCATCGAGCTGGGATTTTAATTGTGTGATGAGCTCTTGTTGTTTCCGCCTCTGTTCTTGGATCTTGTGGTCATGCTCTTTTTGACTCTGGAAGCAAATCAATGTTGTAAAATTGTTAGATCTTCCTCTTTTCTCTTATAACAGAAACTTCTTTTCCAATCAGTAAAATATGGTTCAACGAGTATGACAATTTGCACTTATGTACATGTATATCGTATAAGTGGCGTAGACATCTTTTAAATTTGGATGAATGTGTTACAACTGATGATTGAAAAAACTGGATGCTGTGTGCGAATAACACGATATACATAGAATGATTTTTTGGTCACATCAGTTGGAAACAGAAATGCTATTGGCCTCGTAACTTAAAAATATAAACATAGAAATCTGAATTACTTTTGGTGCACTTTTCTACCATTTTCTTTCACTACTTATCTATTGGCATATCATAATTACTTTTGACCAAAAAAAAGGGGGGGAAAAAATCAATCTCTTACTACCTAAAAACAAACATTAAACAGCAATATCAACAATATAAAATCTGACAACCTCTCAAGAAATCTAGAAGAACTACTACAACTCATAATACAATAGGGAGCCTAAGTGAACCTGATAACCATAGATACTCGGGCAAAAAAAAACACCTCAAATTTCCAGAGGCCAGTATGAACGAGGCTTAGTGCTAAAGCTATTGGGGTTCTTTCGTTCACCGTTACTGGTTTATGTTGGAAAAATCTTTTTTGACTCTCTTCATAGTGGTTGTGAAAGCAATAGGGTTAAGTTCAACAAACGCCGCGTCTCACCCTCATAAATGATTGGTGAGTGACACATATAATCTCAAACTTATATAGTTAAAGTATTGAGCGTCTATCTCCGGAGATGGTGTTTTGTGAATAGGTGTCTGCAGTTTCAGCAGGTCCACATTGGCTCCCTATCATAATCATGCTCACGGTTTTGGCTTATTTCATAACAATGCCATCCGGACCCCTGTGAAAGTGAAATGTTCTCCATATTTTCTACGGCTCCGTCTCTCTAATGACTGATCCCTGCCTTTCTCATTCAAAACATTCGCTTAAAATTTAATCAAAATGCGCATTTGAATTTCCTGAAATATTCACTTTATGTTTCTAGAATAAAGTGAAAAAAACTATGTGATCACCTGGTGTAAGAAAAATAAAACTCAGAGAAAGAAAATAAGTCGACTTCCAAACGGAAATGGGGAACTATGTGTAATATGAATACAGCGGAACTGAAGTTTCCCCTCTACGATGATATAAAAAGCCACTGGATACTGACTGGCACTATACTACACACTTAATGTACTAAGACAAGCATGCCAAGCGACATAAAATCTACCCTATGTAAACAAACTATGCACAATATTTCACATCAAGATTGCTAATGAAGGATTGGAACACACATTTTAAACATTATCTATAAGTCCATAGTCCACGATTCTTTGTCTTTTTTTCATCTATTTCAGCCATGAACTTGTGTATATATTTCTGTATTTTCATAGTATTATTTCTGTAAAAATCAAATGGTCATTCAGCCTCGCTTGTCTTAATCTTTCGATGAAACTTGCAAATTAAAAACATTCTGCAATGAAGTTTACTTTTATTTTTAAATACGAAAAGATCTGTAAATATGGAATATGGACAAGACACAAATGTTGACCTAATGGTTTTTTTTAAACCGGTGGGCAACTATTACGAGGGGGAAGGGTGAACACTACTACATGCATATATATACAATATTGACTGGTTTCAGATACAAGCAGTCATATGCTCCGAGGAGTTGACTCGTAGTAACATCCGAGCGCACGCGAGGATATTGCGCAGAGTCAACTCAGGGGAGCATACCAGTCTATATTGTATATTTATTATCCACCTTTTTCTTACAAGTGACATATCAATATTTTTTTATATCGGTATGCACCATTTTTCAGTATGCACTTTTTTTCTAAGTGATATAAATCATGAACCCCAAAACTTGGAAAAGAGACAGAAAAGACGAATGAACGGTTTAAAAGTCCCATTATTCACTATTTTTCTATATGCACACTTTATAAGAGCCTGGAGCATACAACATGTCTGTATGCTCCAAGTATGGTGATACACACTCCCCATGTGTTTTCTACGGACACTTTGTATTAGGTGGATAACCTTTTTTTCTCGGAAATCAAGAAACTAACTACCAGTACACATAATGTGACGAAACCGTCATGTCAAACAGTTGACATAGACCTACCCATTCGACTGGAGTTTCTTCTTCCTGCAAAACCATGATTTGTTAGGTTTCCTTCACCACACACATAATAGTCAGGGAGCTGTTTCACTAGTAGTGGAGTGAAAGTGAGAGGTGAGACCGCAACAGTAGCACCAACAGTGGCACCAACAGTGGCAAGCCCAAATTTGCGTTTCATCAGTGCTGTCGCTGTTGAGGTGGGACTAGCTGTCACTGTTGGCACAGCTGTCGCTATGCACACGCGTTTGACGTTCGAATCTATTCGTCAACGGGCCGCGATGACGTGGAATTTCCCGTAGGAACTAAGCAATGAAATTTTTACTTGAGTAAGGCATATATATAACCTATAATCGTACCAAATATGAAGAAAATCGGTAGAAGCGTTCCGAAGTTATCGGCGTTTCAATTTCATCATAGTAATCATCTGCTCTGGTGGTCAGTCACCCTCCCACCTCCCGATATGCAGTCACCGCAAGGTCGCTGCATAAATTAGCGAAAAATACACTGACCACCAGAGCAGACGATTGCTATGACGAAATTCAAAGACCGATAACTTCGGAACCGCTTGGCGGATTTTCTCCATATTTGGTACGATTATAGGATATATGTATACCTTACTCGTGTATAAATTTCATTGCTTAATTCTCACGGGAAGTGGGTAAGAGTATTCTTTGCACGTAACAAACGACAGGGTAGACCCTGTCGCTTACAGAGGCTCCACAGTGACACTAACAGCAACACCAATTCTCCTGATGAAATGGTCACTGCCACTGTTGGTGTCGCTCCTTTCCCGAGTGCCATTCACGCTTGAGTGCACCTCCTGATCAAACGCACACTGTCGCTGTGGTGCCACTATTACACAGAGCGACACTTGCAGCATCTAGTGAAACAGCTCCCAGGTTCATTATTTGGATAATTTAGGTTTGTTGGGAATCTTGTGACCTATACATTTTTGGAAAGTTTAGATCACCAAGATCTAAAAGAAGTTTCATGACATTTTTTTTGTGGCCACATCTTCTCCTATGGCATTTCGGCAGCCATCATGGAGTCCAAATTGGCTGATATATGACAAAATGCTAATAGCTGAGTAGGTCCGATGGTTTTCAGTCATAAATCTTGATTTCATATGGTTTTAGTAAATATATAACGAAAACAATTGGTTGAAACAGATACAAAATGTTGACTATCTTGGAAAATTTCTCGGAAAAATCTAAGATGGCTGCAGAAAATTGGTATGAAAATTTGTCAACATAAATTTTTTAAATGTAGGGGTTCCGAAAATAAATAGGTTACAAAATCCCCATCAAACCTCAACAAATCAAACTCTGACCCCGACTATAACATACATGTTTGATTGTTTAGTGTAACGTCCAATATGTCATATTAGACTTACTTTGGGTTTGACCGAGTCTATGAGATGAATTTAGGTAAAATTCTTACCCCAACATATAAACCGAGTGAGAGTTCTTTTACTTCCCACCCAACATAGACATGGTATGAGAAGGATTGGATTTGATATAGCAGTAAATCTACCACTGCTGGAGGTGAAGGAGAAAGGTGGCTGTACACCACACCTCATAGACATGGAATGAGAAGGATTGGCTTTTGATATAGCTGTAAATCTACCACTGCTGGGGGTGAAGGAGAAAAGTGGCTGCAGTGGGACGTGAACCCACAAAGTCTGACAACCTTGGGATTATGAGTCCAGTGTTCTTAGCAGGTATTCTTCACAACCTCCAAGTTTTTAATTTCAGCCTGCAGCGGAGACCTGGTAGGAAGAACGGATGCTTCGCCCCCGGGAGAGGTTCAGGGAAAAAAACCTGAACAGTTCTGAATCCCCGCTATCTCCAATATGATAACAATTTGGTATGACGTTAAAGAAATAAAGAAAAAAAACCCAGTGGAAATGCCAGGAAAAATTCCTTTTTCCTGGCGTGGTAACCTGAATGATTGATTTGGTTGTTTTTACGTCTGGTCAGTTTAAAAATTCTCCTCCCAGACTTTACTATACTAAAGACCGTTTCTAGTTTTTCCCTATGGCTTAGATAGGGTGGTTTACCTGGGATATTCAGGCTTCACTTTGTGTTTACATCTGTTTAAATAGCTTGTATTCTCTTAGGAATTTAAGAAACTCATTTCTACCAGTTCTGTGGTAAAGACTACAAAGTAATGTATTCTTCAGGAATTTTTTCGAGTATTTCTTTGTTACCTGACAATGGAGTATTATCGAGAGACGTCACGAGTTTATTTACGTCACACATTTTGTTGGCTCCGTAATCTCATGAGGCATTCATCCTACCCCGTTTCCAAGATTTTTGAATATTAGAAAGTAGTGACATAAACAACACTCTGTCACACCTGTGACAAAAACAAACCCCAAGTTAAGCCTATTGTGTTTTTTATTAGGGGTGGGATAATAGATGTTATCCTACCCCTGATATAAATCTCAATAGACCTAACATGGTGCAAACGTATGCCACGATCATGTCATAAAATATTTATATGTCACAGGTGACATATGAAGTTAAAAACATGTGATCAGGTTGGATAAAATCTAAACATCAACCGATTTCCTATAATTATTTCCACAGCCTTCATTGTCTTCCGCTACAGATATCACTCAGCTCTGCTTCATGAAATCACTCCCCGAAGATAACTCATGCCAAATAAACAATCATATGAAATTTTGTGACGTTCCTCGATAGTCAATGCTTCGAAAGAGACTGTACTTACAGCTTCATGCAACAACTGGGCATCCTGCACCGTGCACCCTCGGACGTCGGGGATTCCCTTGAAGGCGAACTCCTCCAACTCCTTGAGTAGAATCTGTTGGCGAATACAGAAAAATAAACATTTACCTTAGTATACATTGAGCATATCATTAATTATGACGAGCATATCGTATGAACATGAACCAATGGCTGGACATCATGTTTCTTTTTTCTAACCGTTTTTTCCAAATACATTAACTTGCTGTATACATTACTAAGCTCTAAAATACGTTTACATCCGATTTACCACACGTTGTTTTGATGAATTGCTTTTGCTTTTGATCAGCTTGTTTGGAGATGAAAATCGATATTCAAGAAAATATCTTAGAATAAATTCTTCCTTCTGAAACCATCACTAAAAAAAGTTCTTTAATTTCAAAACTTTCATAAATGTTATACATCGTTATAATCTTTCTGTATCCAACTAATTTCGCTCTTGAGGTGTGAAATTCTCCAGAGGGGGGGGGGAACATTATGAACGTAGGAGAGACAAAACTCCACATTTTCCCCCAATGGGCAGTTTAATGAAATACAAACCATAAGTCATTATTGTTGAAATTACAACAACAAAAAAAGAAATTACAATTAATACTGCTGTTAAACTTAATTTGATTAAAATCATATCAAGACGACAAACCTCTTTCTCATCACCGGGTGCGCTGACAATCTGTTTGAGTCTAAACTGGACCTGCGCGAAGTGAGTGGTGAGTGCGAGTAGCGAGCTGTTGAGTTGCTCCTGTTCCTCCTCCAGTTGCCGCAGCTGCTGGTTCTCCGACCCCATGTAGTACCCATAGCTGCAAGACATAAACCACATCAGATGTTGGTTGGTCGGTTGGTGATTTGATTTAATATCCAGTTAACCATTACAAGTTCTTACCAGACTTTCTCAAGGTTCTTTTACACCACCCTTATGGTGATAAAATCTATGTGATGAATTCAGGTAGAAATCTCACCCCTATACATTTACCGAGGTGAGAGTTCTTTTAGTTCCCACACCACATAGACATGGTATGAGAAGGATTGGTCTTTGATATAGCAGTAAATCTACCACTGCTGGGGTGAAAGAGAAAAGTCCCACCTCAGATGATGACAGTACAGACCCTTATCTCAGCCCAGTATTTTTCTTCATAGGCTTAACGTCTATACTCATATAATTGAACCCTGCGTAGGCGGACACCCTCTGTTCCAGGTAAAACTATCCGCTTACGCGGGGTGTCTGCTTACACGAGGTTAAAATAAACATCTAATAGAGTAACCCATTCCAGGCAAAGGTGTTCATTAACACTGGGTGTCTGTTAAGCGGGGTTCTACTGTACTTTATGGCTGCGAAAGTGGTGTTCCCAATACTCAAAGGCTAATTGAGTGAGTTATTTTGCAATTAATAATGTTCCTGATGATTTTCCCCTAATCTCGCTCTATTTTGTCTGCTCTATTTTGTGTGAGCCCCTAAATCATGATATCGTTGTTTTCCCCTATGCTTATCATTCTCTTTGTATACCCTTTATAGATATATCATGCACCAATGACAATAATCGGAACCCATTACCCAGCCATTACCCTATTCAACACTCAGTTTTGGCTACTGGTGCTGGCACTGTGCCATCTATCGTTAAAGGCATATCCTACAATTAGCTGTGGTGCCACCTGGTGATTTTTACATATTCTCATTTATCCATTCAAATTGGTCCTTTGTGGCATATTCCAAACCCCAAAGAGCAAGATTTTATCTAGTTTGACCTAATCAAATAGGTAAAATAAACCAATCTCCATTTACCTGATTTATACCGGAAATGTACTGAACTACATATGTATATGGATTTCTTCAATTCTTTAAAAAAAAATAAAGTCGGTGACCTATAGTTTTTAAGGCTTAAAAGTGCAGCATAATATATTTACTACATTCTGTGAAAGTTTGAAGAAAACTAAATGGGTTTTACCATATATATAGACATCTACACCTTTATTAGAATTCCTATATATCCCAGTAAATCATAATGATATTAATCCCTAGATCAGAAAGTAGCATGGTAAGGCCACTAAAAAAGAGACGTACATCGGCAAAAATGTTTTTAGAAGTTTGCTGGATCAAAGAAGTGTCATAAAAAGAGCTGCAGAGATACTTATTTAGGGCCCATCTTACACTCTCACTCTAAACTCCTAGTATCTCCCTCATTTTTAAATCATTGAGATCTAAACTCCTAATATCGCACTCATTTTTAACTGAGTGAGATATTAGGAGTTTAGAGTGAAAGTACAAGATGGGACCTAAATAAGTGTGTCTGAAGCCCATTGTATGACAAGGGTTTGACTTATCAGGGTAAATTGTACGATAAGCCTTTAACTGGAGGCTACTTTATATTTCATTAGGGTCATTAAACATGCATATGCTCATCAGAGCTCGGCATAGGCCGATCTTCCACCCAGTCCCTCTCGTAACACGAAGATCTTATCATTATAAAAGTAGGGAGATTTTTAACCGGGCTCATCTTTGAACCTAACAAAGTATGGACGACACACTTTGCCGCAGCCTTTTGATGACCTTAAGATGGGATGTGATAAAGCCTGGCTTAATATGAAAGGTAAAGAGCAGTGCTATCTGACTTGATATGTTACAGTTTAGAGTGATCAAGCACGGCTTACTAGTACTGGGTAGTTACAACGCAATCTATCCTTCTCTAAATCTACGCTGAACACCGATCTATGCGTTGCTACAACTATTTCTACCTTTCCATATTATTTTATGGATTACATGGACATTATTCAATATTGTTTTAGGGGATTAGCACGTTGGGTATAAGGGAGGGACAGAGAATCGAGCTAGTACTAATATCAAATAGTTAGCTACTGATATTGTTATCGTTGCCTGGAAGACCAGTTGTATAAGCCGAAAGCAATAAATATCATTTAAAAAGAATAAAATAATGATACGACTTATTTCTCATCATCGCGCGCATCATCAAAAATGTTTTTAGAAGATTTTCTTTTTTTTTTGCTGGATCAAAGATGGCTTTTGAAGTGTCATAAAAGGGGCTTCAGACATTTAGGAATTTAGAGTGAGATTTTTTGTTTGTTTTGATTTAACATCTAGTCAACCATTATAGGTCCTTACCAGACTTTCTCAAGGTTCTTTTACACCACTAGGGTGGTGATCGAATCTATATGATGAATTCAGGTAGAAATCTCACCCCTACACATTTATCAAGGTGAGAGTTCTTTTACTTCCCAGACCACAGAGACATGGTATGAGAAGGATTGGCCTTTGATATAACAGTAAATCAGCCACTGCTGGGTGGTGGGACTTGAACCCACAAAGTCTTACAATCTTGGGGTTACAAGTCTGGTGCTCTAACCACTGAACTAACTCCCCACTCCTGTTTAGAGTGAGAGTGCAAGATCAGTGTCTCTGAAGCCCATTTTAAGACCTGGGTTTGACTTTTCCAGGTGACGTGTAGGATACGCCTTTAAGTGGCGGCTACTCACTCGGACTCGGCGCCGCTGAGTGGGGGCGTGCTGGTGGCGGCCCCTAGCGGCGCCCATCTCTCTGCGGGGCGGTCGCTGTGCTCGTCCAGACTGTCGTAGCTCTCGTCCGTCGCCACCGTCGTCTCCTCCATCATCCTGGCGGGCGGGATGTGCACCGATAGGCCGCCAGGGGGCTCTGTGCGGGGGCAGATGTGAGAAAAACGTCAGACAGAGATCAACAAAGGCCAGGTCTCTACACTATTGTGCTTTGATTTTTTTTTCAATTTAATTTTTTAAAATTAAATTTCTTTTATTAAAGTTTTCTCTTTTATGATTTTTTTAATTTTTTTTTTTTTTTTTAAATTTTGTACTAAACTGCTTCTTTACTATAGCAAGTCTGCCCAAATGTTGGATTCATTAACATTTAATTAAATGAGCCAAGCTCCTCACAGATTCGTGATATTTAAGTATTAACGAACTTCGTATATTAGATAATCATAAATCATCGGTTCACAGATTCATGATATATTGGCATTAACCAACTTCGTATATTCCATAGTCATGAATCATCTTAATTCTACTTATCATATTGCTATCTTTTTTTCTTTATATAATGAGAACAGCGTTCGTCCATCAATTGATTCAATTTATTTTTTTCTCCATCCAGTATCATGTATATAGGCTGGCGTGGATGGATTATCGCATCTCATTTTTTCCTTCGTACTAATTGAATTTCTTTCTTTCAGATTATACAATCTTAGCATCAATATGACAGGTATTAAAGCAAGAAACCAACAAGTTTTGGTAAAAGTCGTCGTTCTCCACAAGTTTGATGCAGAGTGATACGAACGAGGCAACAGCCGAATGAATATCACGTAGCATTCAAACGAGCTTGACCAAAACGAGTTGCTTTCTGTATTCATTTCACCCCTGTACCATGGAGAACGGACTACAATACTCGCACGGGCATGGAGAACAAGTTCCCAATGTTAAGCCCATGGGACGAAAATACCAGGGGTGAGATAAAACGAGCTATGGTTCTTCAAAAAGGCAGCACGAATGTCACATACATGATGTACATACTGTTTAGGGTTCGCTCTTATAGCTACTTTTGATCACTGAGCTATATGCTAAATATTTCCTTATCCATTAGTAATTTCTTACATAATGCCAAAGGTTTCAAAGATATTTCAATGATAATTTTTTTTGGTATCATAATACATGCATTTCTATTTGGGTATGAATAAAGCATATGATAAGTATTAAGCCTAATATCTGCTTCAATTTGAATAATGGGCCTATCTCGAATAGGTTGTGGGAAGAGACGAATGGGGTAATTTGCCTACTCCATGGAAAATTTCCTAAACAATTTTTTTTTACAAGGTAGTATCGATTTATACAGAGGTGTTTATTGCCACGTCTCAAATACTAGAACAGTATCCTAATAAAGGATCTTTCAGGCTAAAACGTAACAATATGGGGATAGGAGAGTAAAACAATATACAATGACTATGTAATTCAGACACGTTCTATTTATATCACTCTAGTACTGAAAGGCATATCCTACAATTCACTGTGGTACCACCTGGTGATTTTAGAATATTGTTAATTACCAATCAAAACTGGCTCAGTGGGATTCATGCGAATGCCAATTGACTAAATCTAATGTTTTATCCAGTTTTTCCAATCCTAATTGGTAAAATAGGCCAAATAATATTTGCTTGATTTACATAGAAAATGTACTGGAAAAACAGGTTTTCTTTGATTCTTTCAAAAACAAGAACGGTGAGCTATGAATTTCAAAACATAAATGTGGAGTACTGTACATGAACTATATTCTGTGAAAGTTTCAGGAAAACGACATGGGTTTTACTATGTGAAAAGCAACTTTATAGAATTTCCATGAATTCAAATATAGAATTATCATAATATTGATCTCTAAGTCAAAATCCAATTTTTAAGCTAAATATGTGTTCTACAACACATTGAAATTATCATATTCAAATTTCAGGAAAATGACGCGGGTTTTAACTTTCAAGCCAAATTGTCCGATATGCCTTTAATTCAGTGAACAGGTGGTACAACATTATAACGCAGATATCTACAGATGTGGGCACACTTTGTATGTCAATAAGACTTAGTCACAACACAATAATACAGTTCAGTAGGTTCCTAGTACAATGCTATCCTGGAACTGTTGTTTCCAATTCATAGTCATGACGTCAATGCATGTATACGCAGGTGCCAACTTTGGAATACATATTTGGCAAAACAAAAACAAAAAATCTACCATCGATTCTTTACTCAGGGGTGTCAGCTGGGTTCAGATGATAAAAGTGGGGGTTATTATACAGGCTATATAAAAACTTCCCTCGTAAACTTTTGTGCGTTTCATCGGATTTTTTAAAATTTGTTTTATACATATTATTAGTATTATACATGTGGAATTCGCTGCCTCAGAGAGACTGATTCATCATTACATTGAAGGCCCATTGGTGTTGGCAATAGCTGGGAAGGGATCTTATTGGCTTCAATGAGGCTCAATCAATATTATACGGAAACTGGCTTACTGTCTTCGTACGTCAAAAATATATGGTAGAATTATTGTTCAGATACATCCCGATGCCGAAGGCAGAGGGATGTATCTGATTGATAATTTTACCAAGTATTTTGATGCACTAAGACAGTCAGCCTGTTTTTGTATTATTATATACCTCAAAATGCCGAGATCCTAGCTAGTCACATGATGTCATACCCCGTACTTCACAGTGTGACGTACGGCCAAATATATGTCATTGGTAGTGCCGGGCAGTATGTGTAGGTCATATGGCCACAGGTATATAATAATATCTTTGTTCTATAGGGCACAGAGTGAATGCTATTTCCACCATCATCTACCAGGAAATTGTAAGATAGCGTCACTGTAGCTATTTTCTGCTGTTATAATCTCCAGATAATAATGAGACGAGGGTAAAAATCCTCTACTCAATTTCATGTAATTGTTTACATGCCATTCATTATATTCTGCTACAGATATCACTCAGCTCCGCTTCGTGATATTATTCCGCAAAGACAACTCATGCCATATAAACAATCATATGAAATTTCGTGACGTTTCATGATAATATGTAAATTTCGAAAATACTACCTGATGCTGGCGGTGCAATAAAAATAATGTTCGAGAGCACAGCCTGTAGTGAATGTTCGAGCACACTGTGCCCGTAGTGTACTTCGTAAGTACATAAAGTGGCGTTTTTCATGATATTTAGGTATAAAATAAGAAAACGTAGTGACTGAGCCATAGGGATGCAATTCTTGGCCTTAAGTCCCATCAACTATGTCCCTTCACCTCTGGCATCCGGACATATTTTATGTAACAAAAGACCTCAACGGGTCATCCCTAGGGGCTCAGTGACTACGTTTTCTACGTATTACTACGTATTATTTACCTGGCATTCTCTAACACTTTTACCTTTTATATTGAAAAAAAAGAAGAATATTCCTTATAATTACAATTCTACAAACTCTGAACCTTCTTGAAATGTCCATCTGTCGTAAGAAATTTCAAGCCTAATGATATTTCTTTAATTTTCCTAATGTATGATTTCGTCTCGTGGCCGGTCTTATATGGAGATAAAGAGATCAGCGAGAAAGACACTATTCAGTGATGGAAGACGAAGTGAAAGGCTTAGGGGCTAGCTAGGTGACGAATAATGAAGAATACTCATATACTTATATAGAACGTCCTTACCATGCTGTACAATTCACAGAACGAGATGGTAATTTACGGTTTGTACGGACCGAGGAATTTATGCCGAGTTCCGTACAAACGGTAAATTATCATCGAGTTCTGTGACTTGTACAAGCATGGTTGGACGTTATATATTTACTATATACCCGAAATTAAAAAAAAAAATCAATTTCATTTTTCTTAACAACCAATTTCTTAATTAAGGTGTATGGCAAGGTGGTCCGTATTTTAGTGTACAGACCAGTGGTCCGTACAGTATTTTTACGTCATATGCCGAAACGATGCGTATTTACAGTATATACGGCATGGGTATATAGTAAATATAGGGAACTATGGGGAACAGGTGACGATCATTTTGCCACAACCACGAGTTCTGTACTTCACCCAGGAAGTTTTATGGGAATAGACAATACCGGTGGACAGGCGGCTGTAAACCACCAGAGCGTTGACGGGTAGTAATACAAGAGCGTCAGCCTCGAGTAGTTTACCTCAAGTGGTTTACAGAGCCACCTGTCCACAAAACCATCGTTTATTGTATTTTATTATCCATCTTCTCAAGTGAATTAACCCCATGAGTTGCCATATTTAAGGGTATGTCAATAGGGACTTTTCTTTTTGGTCTATAGCAGGAAGGGACTATTTCCTTTATTATCCATCGTATACAAAGCCCCCATTGAAAATGTATGGGGACTCAGTAAACCACGACCTATTATATAAAACCAGTCAGATACCATAACTGTGGTATACGGCCTCAAAACAAGGTATATGGGAAAAATAGTCCCTTTTCCTATAGAGCAAAGAAATAGTCCCTATTGTTATACCCTTTGAAATGGCAGTTACTGGGTTTAATTTGTTCGAAAAGATGGATAATAAATGCAACAAACGATGATTTTGTGGACAGGCAGCTCTGTAAACCACTCGCGGTTGACCTCGCTAGCGCTCATTTATTACTACGCGCCACCTCTCATGGTTTACGGCCGCCTGTCTACAAAACCATCGATTATTGTCTATGTATATACAACGGCTGTGAGGGCGTATACCATGGACCTTTAAAAGGAAACCCACGAGATGGAAATAGCTTGGTCCGTAATAGCTTAGCTTGGTCCGTACTCCACCTCATTTGACTGCAGAGGAATTCACTCAGCTCCGCTTCGTGAATTACTCTGCAGTCTATCTCGGTGGAGAACGGACCAAGCGATTTTCATCTTATAGGTTTCTGATATTATCTCACTCCATAAAACAATTTTTATTGATGAAATGAATCACCCAATTAGCCATTGAGTATTGGGTACACAAACTCCACAGCCGTGGAGTACAAGTTCCTAATGTTAAACCTATGGAGAAAAATACTGGGGTGAGATAAAAATCCATATACTATGGCTATGGGATCTAACACTTTTTAAACAATGGGTTTACTGAGTCCCCATACATTTTCAATGGGGACATTGCATAAAATGGATAATAAAACAATGTTGCATTTTGCAATTTTGTAATGTTCGCAATTATGCCATCTTTGCTGTGACTGATTTGGTGAGCTTAAACTAGGGGGTTCTCTAACAAACTATGGACTGGTCTATACAGTGGAACTATGTCTACTAGGGTCTACCACAACACTGGTCTGCTAGAAAAACTATAAATTCAACTTCCATTTCAGGGGATTCTCATAAAAGCCTGTGTTCTCTCTCATATGTAAAACCAAGCAGAAACAATTCGTCTTTGTGGTCAATAAACTGGATCACATGTTGAGATGCCTCAAGTGAAAGCACGGAACGAGGTCACATTGATGAGGATTTGAACAGAAGGCTGCAACAACTTTGAACCGATGCTGTTACAGAATTTATCCTACCCATATTAAAAAACGCCATAAGCTTAACATTGGCTGACTGTATACGGGCGAGCATGCAGTAAAGTGTTATTTATTGCATGAGGGTAACAAATGAATTATTGAAGACAGAGTAGGATAAATACTAAACTGAATGGGAGTTGGTAGTGTTAATGTTTATTGCACTCCAGTCAGGTTGTTTTCTCACTGCACTCAGCTAACGTCTCGTGCAGTTATACGCGACATGTCTGTCGTGCGGTAAACACTACCACTACTAACTCTCGTTAAGTTTCTTCTAAGTATTTACTGAAACGTTTAACCAGTTTAGGAATATGTCATGGCTAATTTGGAGCATATACTCAACCATGGGAACCAGACCGATTTGGAAAACACTTTAAATTGGTCAACTAGGTCAGAAGTCTTCTGTTTCAGGACTGCAATCGAAATAATCACTTTTTCAAAGAATCTAATTAACCACAAAGACGATAGCAATTATCTTGGTCATACACAAAAAGTCACCATACCGCTGAGTCTTTCGTCGTCCATATTGTTCTATGGAAGCAGCAACAAAAGAAATAAAGATGAATTTACATAGAGCAGGATTTAGTGTGAGTGACTCCTTCCAAATACAATGAAAGGGTAAACATCCACATGCTTTTACAGGCTGATAGACATATGATATAACTGTAGTCTGTAGATGTATTCTCTATTGAAGTTTATATTAAAAAGGAGACAAATTTAGTAGATTATAATAACCACACACTGTGACCTTTCAGCCAAGCATGAATGTAAAGAGAGATGGCTTTAACTTGGGTGAGGTTCCTTAGTGTGCCAATACCATTCATATTACATTTACAACATACAAGGTGAAAACAGCTAAGATGTACATGTATTAGGATTTTTAAAGATATTAACCCATGATAGTGGGACAACCTGAAATTGATTACAAATAGTTAATACACTTTACAACCTAAAAATAGATTCTCAGGTATGCCAGTTGGGATCAGGAAATAACATTGAAATATTTTTCATTGCAATACAGGTTTTAAACATTACATACGCATTACAGTGGGGAATCAAGGGATCAAGGGAAAGCTCAAGATTTTATATGATCAGTGGGGAGGTTCAGTGGGGGAGATTTTTTTCATTCATGGGTTGTGGCTGAATTGGGTATTTCCCATTTGGTATGTAAATATTACACAAGGAAAGATAATTTTCATTTAGAAAATAAAAACATGAAATTCAATGGAAACATTGAAAACTGGCGTGCCTGAATTTTGTACATGATTCCTGTACACGAGTGACACAACGGTGACCGAAATCCCTGACAAGTTGTATATGTGGACAATGCCGACAGAGCTGCGTCCACCTCGTGAAAAGTCCATCAATAGAACCTACTCAGAGGCACTCAGTGTACGCAGCTGTCGTGATGCAATCAGAAGCAGGGAGACCACAATGTGAGGGCTCCAACACACGCCACCTTAAAGGCTAATCCTATTTAAAAAACGAGGCGAAAGCACTTCTAGACTCAACCGATGCTTTAAAAAAAATTAAAAAAATAAAAGTCAAATCCTACAATTCACGGTGGCGCCATCTGGTGATTTCTAAATAACGTCAATTATCAGTCAAAACTGGTTTCTTGGGATTCATTCTATTTCTAAATGAGTAAATGAGTCAAAGTTGTCGTTCTCCACGGGTTTGATGTGGAGTGATATATGAACGAGACGACAGACGAATGAAGATCACGTAGCGTTCAAATGAGTTGGAGAACAACAATTGGTTTCTGTGTTTATCTCACTCCTTTACATACTAACAGAATGTACAATACACAGGATATAAACCATGATCTAAACTCGTGGATTATTGTCTATTCATAAGATTCTCCATGCAGATTTATATAAGTCTGTCACAGCAACCTAAATGCTGATCAAATCTTTCACCCTTTTGATTAGCTAGAGACATGTACATGGAGCCTGTAGTATCAGCTACATGGGAAGTATATTACGTTTTATATAAAGCCAAGTATTCAATGTAGAAGTGTGATATAGCTCTCTGGTGTGTCCTGTCCGTCACAGAGCAAATACTGTGAAATGACCCTTCCACCTCTTTACTGCTGAACAATCCCCAACAGAGTGATAAGGACTAACTGACACTATGAGAAATTGTTTGTTTTTGGTTTTGATTTTGCGTCCAGCCAACCATTATAGGTCCTTACCAGACTTTCTCAAGGTTCTTTTACACCACAAGGGTGATGATCGAATCTATGTGATGAATTCAGGTAGAAATCACACCCCTACACATTGACCGAGGTGAGAGTTCTTTTACTTCCCACACCACATAGACATGGCATGAGAAGGATGGCCTTTGATAAAGCAGTAAATCTACCACTGCTGGGGGTGGGACCCGAACCCACAAAGTCCTACAACCTTGGGATTACAAGTCCGGTGCTCTAACCACTGAGCTAACTCCCCACCCCCATACTATGAGAAACGTGGTTACTGAGTCCGTAGGGATGGCCATTCAAGGTATTATGTATTATATGAAATATGTCCCGATTTGTTTGTTTGTTTAGTTTAACGTCCAATTTGTTCAACTAGACTTACTCTGGTTTACTTTACTCAAATTTGCATATCCTGTTGGAATAACAAGGTATGCTGCCTGATTGATCCAGGCATCTTACTTTTCTCAATCATATCTTATCGAAAATCATACATTCCCTGAGGAAGTCTAGAATTTCTTTCTTGCCAGTGTTATGGAAAACACTGTGCATTGTTGTCACATTATTTAGGTTGTATGGTTATAACTTCTAGGGATTCAGTGGAAATCTATAGATTTTGGTTTCCATTGAAAGGAAATGTTCCTTTACTGTGAATTTGTCAGGCAGAAACAAAGGTGGCAATGCAGGAAAAGCTATAGAACTGGATCGAGAATAGAATAAATACACTATACTCTATGAGTTTGGATGGGCTGCAATCGTCATCACGGCAAACCTGAGTGGCGAATATGACACATCCAAATGATTGGAGTATTGTATATTTATATGATTTGAGTGCCGTTCTGGATTTATCTCACCACTTTCTGTGACATTTAATAGCACCACAATATCAGAATAATTCAAATTACTTCACACATCCAGTTAGCGACATTTATAGGCCGTGCTCCATTGCGCCGATCCACAGAGATTGATGGTCACCGACCAATGTTAACCCCATCTCCTCCCATTCTCCGATAGTTCTTGCCTTGGTTCTTCCCTTGATCTTACCTCGGTCGGCACTGCTGTTCCACTTCGGCGACCGGCTGGAGACTGGGTTTTCTCCAGTCCCCAGTGGATCAGCTCTCAATCTCCGGTATGGAGCACCGCTAGGAGTTTCAGCACCAGGGGGATTGGGACTTTAGCTCCACTACAGTTCCGCTATAGGCGACTGGCAGCCGATCGGTCGGTGACCAAATCAATCTCTAGTGGATCGGCGCAATGGAGCACGGCCTTAAATCTACATGTTGATGACTTATATTTTCTCTGAACTCCTGGCTGGTGATTGGTCAATCACACATGACTTCATCTCACATTCACTGTGCCACAGCCATGCCGTAATATTGTCACTTTATCCGGGTGACCGTCGAGTATGTTATTCCTCTGCGCCGATCCACAGAGATTGATGGTCACCGACCAATCTTAACCCTATCTCCTCCCATTCTCCGATAGATCTTGCCCTTGGTTCTTCCCTTGATCTTACCTCGGTCGGCATTGCTGCTCCACTTCGGTGACCGGCTGGAGACCGGGTTTTCTCCAGTCCCCAGTGGATCGGCTCTCAGTATACGGTATGGAGCACCGCTAGGAGTTTCAGCACCGACCGTCAGGGGGATTGGGACTTTAGCTCCACTACAGTTCCACTATAGGCAATTGGCAGCCAATCGGTCGGCGACCAAATCAATCTCAAGTGGATCGGCGCAATGGAGCACGGCCTTAAATCTCCATGTTGATGTCTTATATTTTCTTTGAACTCCTGGCTGGTGATTGGTCAATCACACATGACTTCATCTCACATTCACTGTGCCACAGCCATGCCGTAATATTGTCACTTTATCCGGGTGAGCGTCGAGTATTTTTTCTTATGTTATTCCTTTGGCTAGGGGTGAGATACTCTCTATGGGTGGAGGGGTAGGTGCATACACTATCCATGGACATCTACATTTATCCTACCCCTAATAACAAACGCCATAGGTTTAACATTGACTCAATGTATTTGAAAGAGCGTTGAATAAAGTATTATTTATGCACCGAGGTGAATAAAAAAAACAGACCAATCAGGGACGAGATAACGAAAGTAGATCCGGCAGCATTGATAAATGTGGCCATCCTCCAATAAGTCTCAACACGATACTAACATGGATAATTACAAAATTTTCTCTGTATATCGGTGAGATGGGGTAGGATAAATACGAAACCGAACTCGAGTTAGACTTGTCAATGTCTATGCCACTCTGGTCAGGTCTGCTACTCACTACACTCGGCTAACGCCTCGTGTAGTAATACACAACCTGCCCATCGTGGCATAAACATTGACAAGGCCAACTCTCGTTTGGTTTCTACTAAATATCTATAATTATTTCATTTATTTAGATTTTCCCAAGTAGCTTTCAGCTCCCATATATCGGAAATAAATAACCAATGTAAATTTATCTATGTATATCTAGTTTGGGCTACTCTATGCAATTACCCGAAATATATTTACACATCTAATTTCTAATCTTTTTTTATACATTTTGAGAATATACGTGTTATTGTAATAATGTATCAAATGAATGCATAATTTGAATGCATTCAGCTTGTAAATATCCGTTGTCATTTACCACGTATCATTTCCATTATGTTAGTGCACTTTATTATATGGGCAGTATATATATCCGATTTTATATGATCAGTGAAATGAAACACAAAAGGTAACACATGTTGTAACACCAATAAAAGAAATGGGACCATTATACAACGCTTTGGTATTCTTTGGTTAGTGGCTTCAACAACAACATATCCCATTTCAAAACGTAATGTAATTGTGTTACCAGTATCGTCTACCACACGGTACCCTCTGCAACTAAACGTCTCTTTATTGTATTTGACGACCTCGTTGTTTTGTATAACAGTATCTATCCCGTTTGTAAATGTCCGTTGTCATTGAAAACAGATTATTTGCATTATTTTGGTGCCCTTTATCATAACGGCAGCATATCCCATTTTACACTGTAATGTCTATCATAGAGAGGGTAATAAATAGACTTGCTCACGTCTTTGATTATGAACATTCATTAAATGATTAAACACAATAAGAATAAAGTTCATTAAAGTATGTGCCCTTCTCTGCCTGGCCCATGAATCAAAGACTTGTCCACTCTGACCAGAATCTCCTGTTTATGACCCCAAGCCACTCCCTGTAACCCTACACCTCCTCCTACCCCTCCTCCTCCCCATCTCCAGTTCCCTGGCCGCCTGTGTTGTCATAGCAATATATTTCGCCTACTCCTGACTATGTCTTGATTGAGATCAAAGTGAGAGGGTATCAATCTCCCAGCAGATATCCTGACCAGTAGCCAGACCTCTGCTTGGGAAGTGTGGTGCAAAATCGTGCCAGTCTACACACCAATTACGGATGAATCCAGTCCCTGTGTCACTCAGACTGGGTGGAGGGGTAGGATACAGGGACTGAGGCCAGTCTAGGTAAGAGAGTGAGGTAACATATTCTCCCAACTACTACTATGGTATATTTGCATACCTTGTACTTCATTAATAGACATTATTATGGTCTATTTCTTTCAAAATATGAGTATTTGTACTCAGTTAAAATGAAGTACATGTATATTGACTATGCATAGAAAATCGTATGATAGTGAATCCTATGACTTGATAACTGGCCTGCAGGACACCTACTACAGTCCAGTTTTGAGGGGAAGACACTCTAAACTCAGTCAAATATTGATTGAAATACAAATTCAAAGACGGAACTGAACAAAGTTTTACGACAGTATCATTATGTTGTGAAGGCTGGAGCTTGTGGAAATGAATTTCAGAAAGTTAGAAAGTTAAACAAATCTAGTTTTCTCTGAATTTTCTCTTAATGAAAACATTTATAAAAGACACCTATAAAAGGGTTGCTAGACCTTTACTGTCATAACTTACACTACCTAATGCAAATAGCATAGTCGGCTCAATTCTTACAGTTTCCCAAAGAAGTACTAGATCTAGAACTTATAAATAAATGTCCCTATATATGTCTTTAGGCACCTATTCAATATCAAACATGTGGGATCCAATTCCCATCTCAACTGTGGCTCTAACTCTGTATTTTTTTTGGCTATAGGATTTGCCTGGACCTGCCCGGCCAATACTGGCAATGACCGACCATAATTCACCAGGACAACTAGTGAAACAAACCTCACATGACTTTAGATTAATTAATGTGGTATGGAAATCAATCTATAGAGTATAGTATGGCCACTTCTAAACAAACTGAGGCCGGCTTATCATGTATGTAGGCCTAATAGTAATACTAATAGTAATACATGATGTATTGGGGGCCGGCTTAAAAATTACCTTCAGGCCTATTGCGACTCCAGAGATGTGGAATTAGTATAAATGTAGTCTGTAGACTCCGATGCCTGTCAACCAGTCAGCAAGAGTGTCTCTCGGACTAGACCTAGAGCTAGATGGTCAACTCGATCTAGACGTTTAGATCTCTAGTACGCGGACCGTGAGAGTGTGTGCCGTAGTGCTTCATGCCGATAAAAGAGGCTGAAATAAGGTCGAGGGCTCGGCAACTTCATCGATGATATCGGCACTTTAGATGGCCCCCACAGCAACAAGAGTTTGTCAGATAACCTCTTTGATATAAACCTCCCTACATGAGAGGTACATAAGTTAAGAGGTGATAAAAGTTCGAGCATACGGCACTCAATATGGTTTGTTTACGTCGCCGATATCAGATGATGAAGGTAAGGGAAGGCGTGTCAAAATCGCCACAACATGTTTGCGAATTAACACAGATTCACGTGATTTAGACTTACCGGATGGTATTAGGTGAAAGGGGATGCGTGTTCCTTTTGAGTATACACCACGTGTAAGTTTGTGTTTATACAAATTCCATGTCAAAAGAGTATATTATTTAGGGAGATGTTTAGTCGGCTGACGCCAAAGTTATATCTAATCCAATCTCCCAGCAGGAATATAGTTCGCTCCTACAGATTTGTAGAGCAGAGACTATGAGGGAGAGTGTTTAATATCCGGGTACTCTGCCACTGACGTCAATTCGGTGTCTCATGAAATGTTGTCCGCCATCAGATTCTGAGACGCCGAGACGTGCGCCATCTAGTGGATTATATTGAAAGCGCTTGTGCCCTCTCCAAACTCTTCAAGCTTTTGCACATGACTGTATGCAGAACATCATAAAAGCACTAAGTATCAGATTGCAAAGTTATCACATACCAGTCCTCCTTTGAACATGGAAGTGGGGAATCCAAAAGGTGGCAGCAGGAAAGGCTTTATGATGGATTTTGAAACTTGTTGGCAAAACTCACATGAGGCTATGACAAGTGGGTGCCCAAATTAGATTTGCAATGGCTCCAACAGTTGATATAAGGGAAATATGTAAATGTTTTTGAGGTATATAGAAATGAGAAAACTGCAAACATGTGTTGATAATTTTAATCATTTGGAGAACACAAATATTGGAAGATTATTCCACAGGAATACAGTTTTGTCATAATCTGCTATGCTAGCTGAAGCTCCTCAAGGCAATGCGTCTCAACTAGGAACAGAAGCATGTAAAATTGCTATTTCAAGGAGATATTAAATGACTGACTGAGAAAAGCTACTTGCTGAAGGCAAGCTTGGTAAACTGCCGAAAGCAGTATGGTACTGTCTATATATATATATATATATATATATATATATATATATATATATATATATATATATATATATATATATATACTTGGATCACCATAAGCATGGACAGTGTATCTCTAACATCAAAACATCAAAAGTGCTCCCCGAGATGAAAACTTTAAAAATGTCCCAGCCTTATGAAACCTAGCCCTTACAAAATAGTTTTTACAGGACTTTCTGAAACACTTTGAATTGTGCCTCTATCTTCATTCTAAGTATTCGAGAAAAATGGGAAACTTTTTGACACTTCAGAATGACAGTGTTGAGACTGTTGCCCGCCATGAAAAAACATCAAAAGTGCTCCCCGAGATAAAAATCTTAGAAATATCTCAGCCTTATGAAACCTAGCCCTTACAAAATAGTTTTTACAGGACTTTTTGAAACACTTTGAATTGTGCCTCTATCTTCATTCTAAGTATTCGAGAAAAATGGGAAACTTTTTGTCACTTCAGACTCACTTTAGCTTAGATCATAAGAATTATGAAAATTAGGACCTGATCTGAAAACTTTTTGACCATCCCAGACTTATAATCTATACACCATACATTACATATTTTAATCATCTTTCTAAAATACTTAGAAAAAAGATAGAACTATAATTACAAATCGTTACAGAAATACCTGCGATGACTGTAATGCATTTCTTATACATTACTGTAGCACCATCTAGTGGCAATTCGCGGAACAACGCGCAAAACGGTGGCGCCGCCTATGGCGGGTGTATGTATTAAAGTGCGGCAGTGATCGGCCCACGGCAGGGCCCGCTTCCAGTCCATAGAGTGTATGTCCATGCCATAAGTTACCTATAACTGCCAGAAAAAAAGATTAAATCAAAACCATCATAACACTTGTGTATGTAGGCCCCTATCACAAGAACTCCTCAACAGTCACATTGAAATCAGTGTACACCCGAGCCTGAGTATAACGAGCCAGAAGAGACTGTCACGCAAGAAATATCTTCAGAAGATGAATATTCCTCATTAGATGAAAAAGTGTGTTCATAACAAAAATAACATATCAAATCCGGATCCGGATTCAGAAACAGCAAATCTCAGGTACATAACACATATCAGTATGTAGATGAGTGAGAGGCACACGGCGCTAGCGACTGCTGATGTATGACCCGGCCTGCATGAAGCATAAAATAGCGCAAATGAGGTTATAAATGTTTGCCAAACTCGGGGGTCGGCTTAAACCTCAAAATCTGATTACTGATAAACCCCCAAATCAGTACAAATCTATAATAAAGTAAAATAAAATAAAAAACAAAGATGTACAAATGTGACTCCTTTAATGGTAGTGATTTGTCAGATTTTGTTATCAGTTCAATTCAATTTATTTAACTCAGACTGTTTCGTACAGTATGGAGATTACATAGTAAATGACTAAAATTTTAAAGCAAATTCATCAAATACAAGCAAAAGAACAAGATGCAAATACAGGATACGATAAATAAAGTTGTTGACCCCCCCCCCCCCTAAAAAAAAAAAGCAACAACAACAAAACAAGAAGAGAGAAGAAATAAAGAAGAAACCAACAAGTTTTGGTCAAAGGTCATCGAGGCGCCAGTTAAGTGAATATCATATAGCATTCAAACGAGTTGGAGAATGACTTCTTTCACCAAAACGAGTTGCTTTCTGTATTTATCTCACCCCTGTATACACTAAAAGAATGGGCAACACACAGGATATAGACCATGGATAACGGACTGCAATGCTTGAAGGGGCATGGAGAACGAGTTCCCAATGTTAAGCCTATGGACATTTATTCCGGGGTGAGATAAAAGCCAATACAATTACAAGGGTTAAAGTTATATGTATGCTTAGTCGTCAGTCCTTTAGAGGAAAGGCAATGCCCTTCTTAGAAATTGACTGATGCTAAATATGAATTCTACTTTGTCAGACTTTAAGAGAGTGACCAGTCTGTACATAATGGGTCTTTTTATGTAGTCCTTGAGATATTGTTTGCGCAGTGTACAAATGTAAATCATTTCATACAAATGTGAATCATTTAATGGTTGTAATTTATCAGACAGCATGTGATATCTATCTTATATTGGTGCAAAAGTTCATTGGAACATTCATATTCTATACCAAGAATTCTACAAAAAAGGTGTGAGGGAGGGGGGGGGGGGGGGGGGCATGACCCCAAAGTGGGGGTTAGCTTATAACCAGTTTTAAAAAAAAAGTTGAAATGCCCCTGATCGGCTAATAGCATTTTGGTTTAAAAGTTTGGCGGGGAGGGGTCGGCTTTTAACCGGGGTTGGCTTACAAGCGGGGTTTTACGGTATATATATATATATATCAGATTTTTGGTTGTTGTTTGTCTATTTTCAGTGTCTCTCAAATAAATCGATTTTTTTCAGGCACATCATAGATCAACATTACATCGGATCTGACCAGAGCTAACGTGCCTAGCAAACATTACACTGGCCGCCAGAGCTACACTACGTTAGAACACAGTGTAAACAGAGGTGGCGGCCATTCTAAGCAAACATTACACTGACAACCAGAGCTAAAGAAAGGGTTGGTTGCCAAACTAAGCACACGTCTGCTTTGGTGGTGGCGACAGTGCACACCGGGTCCATCTATCGGATAACCGGTGAACCAATACCCCGCATCTTGTAGGTGGCGGCATCTAGCGGCACTTCTGACATAAATAACTCTCCATACAGATTCTACGTTAGATTCTTTGGATTTTGAGGAGTGGACTCTAACGGAAGTTACGCTTCGGAGAGTGATTAAAAACACGTGCAGCTGGAGCAAGGCCGAGTCTGAAAACTATTCTACCTATAACATAGAATTAAACCATACGTGGAAAGTATAATGCTTGTATGAGGAGGGACGATAGTACGTACAAGGTATGTTAAGCATTTTTTGCAATAATTGTTAAATATCAAAGAAGCATTCACTCCAATTGTATAACTTACCTCTATTATCGCCCACAGCCTTTCCACCGGAATACGTTACACTGTAACGTATTCCTGTGGAATGGTTGTGGGCGATACAGAACAAATACTGAAACAGCCACACGTATGCACTGTTGTGATCAAATATACAAAGTTATTGTATGGTTGTCGTTAGATTTCTTTTGCCAATACACATTAAACTTATTGACATGTTCCACTCTCCACCCAGTCTGAGAAACGCTTCACAGTCAGAGCCTCTCGGACTAGGTTATCACTAGCCAGTGTACCCGGTGGGTCCTGTTCCCAAACCATAGAGCCCTCCACCGGGTTGTCATTTCATACTGGCCGAACTCTGACAAACAATTGAATCGATTAATATATAGCCAGTTGTCTTTGCATACCTTTAAAAAGCTGTCTCTTACTTCATAACTGCGTATTTACTCCAATACACTCCCAAGCCAAGGTGTGACAGAAACTCCGCTGTTCTTTTTTTCTTTCAAAAAATTGTAAAAAGTTGGTACTTCAGGATAGAGAAGAAATAATTTCAGAATTGCATTCGTATTGATCTGAGCTTTCAGAAAAGGTATAATTCCATTCTTGTTTATAAAAACATGGTTTTGCTCGCCCATCCCTATATTTAGTTAGACTTTAATTGAGGTAGTATCCCAGTGGAGCTTGGCTGTCCAGCTATCTTTGTTACTGGTCCTCAAAATTGGACAGTACATTTGTATATTATTTGATGAATCACCAGTTACCAGCAGTGACTGGAAGTAGGCACTATTCTATCAAAATGGCTGAATCATTGTGTGTGGCTTCACACGACAGTAAAATAACTGGGAATTTACCTTCATATTGGAATAACAACACTTGACAACAGAATTACTCAAATTGAATTCTTGGATTCTGTAGCATATTGTCATGTGTCGTACAGCTCAGCAAAAAAACCTGACTAATTTTTTTTTTTTTTTTAAACTTTAATGTGTCAATTACATCAAGAGAAATTCATAAGGAAAAGACGATGATGATGATGAATACATGATGAATGATGAATTGATGCTGAGCTCTATAGTTATGCCATGATTTTGATTTGTGTGTTGCAGAGCTCACCGACTCGTTAATTGTAGCAAAATCGTAGTAGGTGGACACCCCGTCTAACGAGAAGGGAATTGGAGGCCTTGAGCCTTTTACTGTTTGAGCCTCCTGTCAGCGTGAAAACGTGGACGCCTTGAGCCCACCTCATTTTAGTTCCGATTAGCGGGTTAGGGTTAGAAAAGGGTTGGATAAGGGTTATATATGTTTATAAACCAGTATAAGTGCACTTTTCACAGTTTTTTTACATCTAGATGCTCAAGGAAACGAAAATGGGGTAGGCTCAAGACATCCATAGGGTAGGCTCAAGGTGTCCACAGAAAGGCTCAAGGCGTCCAGGGCTCAAATCGTCCCGGGCTCAAGGCGTCCATGAACCTAACGAGAACACCACATCTTTGTGTCTTTCCAGGTTAATTCTGCTCGCCCTTCTGCACTGAACCAAGATGACGTCTCTGGCGGCTCAGCTGCAGCGGCTCTCCGTGCCCTACACTCAGAGCGTGTGGGCACCCGACAAGCGCAGAGCTTCACTTCTCTTCGACCCCAAAGAAGCTGCAAACTTAGATAGACAAGCTGTCTATGCCATCGGTAAGCTCAACTCCACAGAATTGAACATTTTCCCCCTTTTTTCCTTTTTTTAAATTTTGGTTGACATTTTTATTAATTTTTGTAGAATGTACAGTTCTTCCAATGGTCATAAACATATATTAGTGTACATCTGGTAACATATATAAGTGACATGAGAAAGTTATGGAAAAAAGTGTATTCTATTGAATATGAAGATTAACTTTGGCGAAACGGACACTGTGCCTCAACATTTCATTCGTGATACTCAACGGAATACTAAAGAAGAAACCAACAAGTTTTGGTCAAAGTCGTCGTTCTCCACGAGTTCGATGCGGAGTGATATGAACGAGGCGAAGTGATATGAACGAGGCGACAGCCGAGTGAATATCACATAGCATTCAAACAAGTTTAAGAACGACTTCTTTGACCAAAACAAGTTGTTTTCTGTATTTATCTCGCCCCTGTACACCCCTAAAGAATGGACGACACACAGGATATAAACCATGGAGAACGGACTGCAATACTTGTACGGGCATGGAGAACAAGTTCCTAATGTTAAGCCTATGGACATTTATTCCAGGGGTGAGATAAAAAGGCAAACATTGTGGGGCCATCCATAAAGTATGTATGCACCAAGGAGGGGTGGGGGGGAGGGGGTAAACATTTTTGGAAATTGTGTGTACGTTCCTTCTTTGTTTTATTGCATACACGATTGGTAGGGGGTGGGGGCAAAAAAATTGAGAAATTCTGTAAACATACTTTAAAATATGGCTTGTTTCAGGTATCTCGGGCCTGTACATTGTTTAACTAACGGATGGCTTGTTTCAGGTATCTCAGGCCTGTACATTGTTTAGCTAAAAGATGGCTTGTTTCAGATATCTCGGGCCTGTACATTGTTTAGCTAACAGATGCCTTGTTTCAGATATCTCGTGCCCGTACATTGTTTAGCTAACAGATGCCTTGTTTCAGGTATCTCGGGCCTGTACATTGTTTAGCTAACGGATGGCTTGTTTCAGGCATCTCGGGCCTGTACATTGTTTAACTAACGGATGGTTTGTTTCAGGTATCTCAGGCCTGTACATTGTTTAACTAACGGATGGCTTGTCTCAGGTATCTCGGGCCTGTACATTGTTTAACTAACGGATGGCTTGTTTCAGGTATCTCGGGCCTGTACATTGTTTAACTAACGGATGGCTTGTCTCAGGTATCTCGGGCCTGTACATTGTTTAACTAACGGATGGCTTGTCTCAGGTATCTCGGGCCTGTACATTGTTTAGCTAACGGATGGTTTGTTTCAGGTATCTCGGGCCTGTACATTGTTAAACTAACGGATGGCTTGTCTCAGGTATCTCGGGCCTGTACATTGTTTAACTAACGGATGGCTTGTCTCAGGTATCTCGGGCCTGTACATTGTTTAACTAACGGATGGCTTGTCTCAGGTATCTCGGGCCTGTACATTGTTTAACTAACGGATGGCTTGTTTCAGGTATCTCGGGCCTGTACATTGTTTAACTAACGGATGGCTTGTTTCAGGTATCTCGTGCCTGTACATTGTTTAACTAACGGATGGCTTGTTTCAGGTATCTCGGGCCTGGAGGAGCTGGAAGGCCTGGACCCCGTCTTCATGGAGTACGCGAGCACCCTCTTCAACCCCTCCAGTCAGACGTGGGAGCGTGCACTCCAGTCCGGGGAGGTCAACCAGCGCCTGGACCAGACCCTGGAGCAGTTCTTGGTGCAGCTGTCTCCCTACTTCCTCCTGAAGTGTGCACACAAAGCCCTGGAGTGGCTCATTTACAGGTGATTACCCGATTTCTCTTTTTATATATTTATTTCTGGTCTTATAGAGCAAACCTATGAAGGTCTAAAGTCAGAGCTTGTTTCCCATCGAGTTTGAATCATGTAGTAATTCTCAAGGTGAATCCGCGTGAATTACGTAGCGATTCAAATTTGATGATATCGAGCTCTGACCCTAAACTTGAATGGGTTTCTGAATTTAACTCACCCTTCACATTGACTAACATTTGTGATATAATCCTCCATTGGATATTTTTCCGAAATGTCTCATGGGCGTTGGATACGAGTTCGGAATGTTAAGTCTATAGAGAAAAAATACCAGAGGTGAGATAATAGAAGGAAACTCATGATTAAAAATAACATGGTCCATATTTGACATTGGAGTAACTCACAAAGTGAAGCTGAGTGAATTACGTAGCGGTCAAACTCAGTGCAGTGCAGACCAAGTTATTTTCATCAAGTGGGCTTCTGGTTTATCTCACCCCGTATACATGATCATCAAACAAACTGAAGCGAGAGGCCTTTCGTACATAAAGCCTTGTTTAATGTTGGATGGGTGGGAGGTCATTTATATGGTGCATAACAATATATGCACAGTACTGAGTTTGTTAAAAAAGTTCATTTTTCTCTAACGAAGCTGAGCATATCGGTTAGTAAATTTGGAAAAGCTGAAACTCACATTACAACTTACACTACTTGTGGCTTGTCGTAATTATTGTGTAACTTCACTTGTTTCTTGCCATGCGCCACAGGTATCACATCCATCAGATGAACATTGATGCGCTTCTGCGCTGCGTCTTCCCCTACCATGAAACCAAGATTTTTGTGCGTGTCGTGCAGCTACTGCCAATCGAGAAGGAAACCCACCAGTGGAACTGGATCCACGCCTCAGGGGTGAGTCTCGTCTCTTCTGTCGTAAAGTGGACTGTTCTGACTTGTATTGAAAATGGCTACATAATAAGCTATGCCTGAGCATACATTGAAACCAGTCCTAACTAAGATAAAACATTAAAAAAATATATTATTTTCCCCAAAAAAATTAGAATTTAAAAAAAAAAAAAAGTACCTTATTCTAAACCCTCACTTTCGTTCAAATACTTAAAATTTTTAACAACAAAAATTAGAACCAAAAAAAATCAATTGCATAGATCATATCAGAGTAGCAAAAAATATTCTTAAAAAAAAGAAAGTATATTGTTCTAAACCCACACTCCCACTTTGAACACAGAAAACCGGAGCTCCGCTGACGAGAGCTGTCATCGTCAACCACTGCCGCTCCGACCCGGCCTTCCTGACCTTCCTCTGTGACCTTGTGCCGACCTTCGTGAGCGTGCTGGGGGCGGGGAGCCCGGGCGTGCGTGCTGCTGTGGGGCTGTGGACATGCTCTGTGCTGGGTGTGACGGAGGACCGCGCGCATGTGACAGAGCGCATCATGGCTGTGCTCGTGCCAGCACTCGTGCGTGCTCTCAAGTCCCGCTGTGATGACCTCAAGGCTGCGAGCTACATGGTGGTAGCCCAGCTCGCTTCGCACTCCTCCCTGCAGGCTGACTTCGTACGCACCATGCTGCAGGTGCTCACTAAGGTACGACAAGAAGTCTTCATATTCACCCCATTATTACGTACTGGTATTATCATGAAACATCTCACATTTTTTTAGGATTGTTTATATGACATGAGTTGTCTTCGCAGAATGATATCATGAAGTGGAGCTGAGTGATGTCTGTAGCGGAAGACAACGAATGGCATGTAAACAATTATATGAAACTGAGTAATGTTTAGATTTTATCCAACCCTGTCACATGTTTTTAATTTCATATGTCACCAGTGGCATATAAATATTTTATGGCATAAACGTGGCATACAGGATATTGATTTAGCCTCAGAAGATATTGATTCAGCCTCGTTTACGCCAATAAGACAATGGTTTCAACCTCCTCACATACCCTCAGCCCCATGCCATGGCCATTAAGGACATGTTATTAAAGTTTTCCCAGTCTCTCTGTGGCAAAAAGATCCACATGAATGAACACATTTCCACTTTTTTCCCCTGACCCCAACTGACATCATTGAGGTTTACTGACGCCATGTGTGCATACACCATTTGATAAATAAACTTCATAGAGAAATGTTTGTTTACTTTCAGCATTTCTCACCGAAGCTCACCCGAGAGGCCTTGATGTGTTTGGCTCTAGTTTGTAAAACGCAGAAACTGGAGGACCTTCCTAAGAAGTAAGTCTTTAAGACTGCTATGTTGTGTGGGAACTGAAAGAACTCTCCCCTCAGTGAATGTGTAGGGGTGAGATTTCTACCTAAATTCGTCTCAAAGATTTCGATCTTCAACAAAACCCAAATCAATCTAATAGAATAGAAATTTAAGACTGCCTTTATTAATTAAGAAAACATGCACCTACATTGATTGAATGTTTTCTGGGGCCTGTTTAATAATCTAGGATTGTACATGAAGACTCTTTCCTGTATGCCAAGGAGACCCAGGGACGATGTGGGTCAACTTTATTCAACACTCATGGACGACCTTAAGGAAGGCTAATATCGAAAAGACTTAAATATTATCAAACAATAACCCTTGTATGAGGTACAGAAACTGGTCTTCATTTATAATCCTATTTTATCAACAGGCCCCTGAATAGCGATAAATCTCTGAACACTGTTAATAATTGATATAAACCTTTTAGGTGTTTCAAGCGGATTTGTCGGATCCCTGCTCTCGTCCCACTTCTCGCTGTGCTCGCTGACAAATATGACGTCACAGACTTCCTGCGTCTCTTCCTGCACCGCCTCCTGCCGGTCGCCATCAAGGCCACGTCATCGGTGACTTCATCGAGTGCTGCGAGTGACGACGAGCTGGGTCAGAGTGGGTCGCTGCAGTACGACGGCCTTCTCCACGGTGTGCTCTCTGAGGTCACCATGGATACCAACATGGCGACGGAGATGGCAACGTGAGTTTTCATTCAGTTCTCAGGAATAGAGGGAAACTATGTTCCGGTGGGAATAAGTCAAATTACGAGGTAAGGCTTGGAAAAATTACTGCCCAAGGCGTCGGCCGCGGGCAGTAATTTTTCCAAGCCTTCCCGAGTAACTTTGACTTATTTCCACTGGTACTTGGTTTCCTTATTCCTATATTCCTTCAATTGTCGGCTAAAATCGATAAAAACCGAATGTCTCTGAACGTCAACCTGGGCAGTAAACGTCAACCTGGGCAGTAAACGTCAACCTGGGCAGTAACTTCAACCTGGGCAGTAATCAAAAGTTATTCCACCCCCAGCAGCGTTAAGTAATCATAGGTTGTTCGCTCATAGGTATATAGGAATAGGGTGTATTGCCTTTTTTAGCACTTAAGTACAGACCCACATATACAGTGTCCATATTAAACATATAGGAACTCTGTTTGGACATACCTGGCACATAGCAATATCTATTATCCACTGAATACAAAGTGTCCATAGTAAACCTATTGGAACTCTAGTTGGACATAACTGGCACATACAGATATCAATTATTCACCGAATACAAAGTGTTTATAGTAAACCTATACCAACTCTGTATGGACATACGGTAGCACCCATCACCCAAAGTGACTTTAATCCGTGTTCGTATGTTTCAGAAAACTGCTACAGGAGCTGGTGGCGGTCAAGGCAAGCATGCGACCCGAAGAGGAGTGGAAGCCAGCAGCGCAGAGCTACCTCTCCATGTTCCAGTCACGGTAAGGCGCACGCTGACCTGCTCCCCTCTGTCCGTCGACTCATGTCTCTCAGTGGTATTCCACCGAGGCCTTTGTCGTGAATACTGCGCATTTCCATAACAAAAAAAATGATTAGCAAAATTCTTTTAATGAATATTTGATGAAGTAATTTCCATAGTACCCTCTGGATTTTGACTGGTTTGGGGCATTTCAAAAAGGAAAATTGTAGATGCCACGGAAGTTTTTTATGATATATATTAGGTTTTTTTTGGGTTTTTTTGTTGGTTGTGTGTGGAAGTGTTCCTGCCTCGTATCTATAACTTATGATATATATTAGGATATAGATTTTTATGTGAGTTTTTCATAGCGGATATTGTGATTGAATGATTGAAAATCATAACTGATAATCTTACTGCACAAATATTGTAAATGAATGATAAATATTTCAAGTTTAAGTATTTTATTGATTCTAAATAGAATTCCTCCCACCATATTTTAAGTTTAACTATTTTATTGATTCTAAATACAATACAAGCTTAATCATATGAAATATTCTTCCTCTCCCTGTATCACAGCTACGCCGTGTCGATGGACCTGGCTGTGGAGTCACTGACAGCAGCCAAGAAGAAGAAATCGGAGCGAGCCGCCCTCCAGACCATCCTGCAGGCTGCCATGGGCGGGGCTAAGGGGCGCATGATTGACAGCTCCACCAGTCTGCTGCTGGCACTAAACCACGCCCACGGGACGACGCGTGCGCTGGCCGTGCGACACCTGGCGGACATGGTGCAGGAGGAGGGGCAGGAGACTTCTGGGGACGATGTGGCTGACCTCCTGCTGCAGCGTCTCACCGATGACCACAAGGGTGTCATCAAGACTGTACTCAGCATGAAGGTAAGGCTGCGTCTTGTTGAGTGGTACTTTAGTGAAGGGCTTCGTTAAGGTCATACTCAGTATGAAGGTAAGGACGCGTCTTGTTGAGTGGTACTTTAGTGAAGGGCTTTGTTAAGGTCATACTCAGTATGAAGGTAAAGCCGCGTCTTGTTGAGTGGTACTTTAGTGAAGGGCTTCGTTAAGGTCATACTCAGTATGAAGGTAAGGCCGCGTCTTGTTGAGTGGTACTTTAGTGAAGGGCTTCGTTAAGGTCATACTCAGTATGAAGGTAAGGCCGCGTCTTGTTGAGTGGTACTTTAGTGAAGGGCTTCGTTAAGGTCATACTCAGTATGAAGGTAAAGCCACATCTTGTTGAGTGGTACTTTAGTGTGTGGCGTCGTAAAGGTCATGCTCAGTATGAAGGTAAGCCCGCGTCTTGTTGAGTGGTACTTTAGTGAAGGGCTTCGTTAAGGTCATACTCAGTATGAAGGTAAAGCTACGTCTAGTTGAGTGGTACTTTAGTGAAGGGCTTCGTTAAGGTCATACTCAGTATGAAGGTAAAGCTACGTCTAGTTGAGTGGTACTTTAGTGAAGCATGTCATTAAGGACATACTCAGTATGAAGGTAAAGCTACGTCTTGTTGAGTGGTACTTTAGTGAAGCATGTCATCAAGGTCATACTCAGTATGAAGTTAAGGCCGTGTCTTGTTGAGGGGTACTTTAGTGAAGGGCTTCGTTAAGGTCATACTCAGTATGAAGGTAAGGCCACGTCTTGTTGAGGGGTACTTTAGTGAAGGGGTCGTTAAGGTCATGCTCAGTATGAAAGTAAGGCTGCAGGGGTCTAGTTACCAAATAGAAAACACAAAAAAATCTGTTGGACACAGGATTTATGTATGAAAATAGAGGAGATGTTTTTCACCTGAATGACACACATAATCTTCTTTCAGGTATTGTTCAAAGTCTTGCACACACTTGAACACAGGCAGAAGCTGAAAGAGCACATTTTGGACTTGATGGTCAAGAGGCACAACAAGGGAGGGTGGTGAGTACTCAGATGGTACTTCTCCTAGTTTCTGAGGAAATCCTCCTTTTCATTTTCAGTTTTTAAAATTCAGAGAGAAGAAATTGAGACTCATTCATATCAATAACCAGTGATTCAATCCTTCCCACACACACCCCAGCCCCATTCCTTGGCCAATAATGTTGTGTTTTCAATGTTTATCTGAGGCAGTAAATTGCACATTAAAAAGGTTTCCTATTTTTTCATGACCCCAACTGACATCCCTGGCCGAAAAGAGGCAAGCACAAATAATACCAAGTATACTAATGGTGGATATCCGAAATTTCAAGATTTTTAATGATAAAATGTTTAACAAGTCAACCGCACCCAACCATACCCCGACCTAACCGCAAAGGCACCAGGCCACCAACAGGCTGCGTGAATGTGCCGACTGCCAAATCACTGGCTCAGTAGCCGCCATACAGAAGCCATGTCTTTCATGCATTAGTATTGATATACCAACTGCTAAATTACCCAATTCAACCACAGCCCATAATCCCCCACTGAACCTCCCCACTGACCCATATAAAAACTTGAGCTTTCCCTTGATTCCCTACTGTAATGTGTATGTAATGCGTAAACCCTGTATTGCAATAAAAAATGTTTCAATGTTGTTGTTTTTTCTGACCCCAACTGGCAACCCGGAATAAAGAGAATTTAAGAAAACTGTATGCGTCTGTTTGACTTCAGGTCAGACATCCTTAATCAAGCAGCCAGCGTGCTGTGCAGTGCGGAGATGGAGGAGGCGCGGGGCTCGGAGCTGGGGCTGCGGCTCGTGCCCTACTTACTGCTGTCGACGACGGAGGACACGCACCTAGCCATGCCTCTCACAGTCCTACGCTCCGGAGTGGCAGCCAACGACCCCATCCTCAAGACGTTTCACAAAAGTAAGTCATGTAAATGCTTGTATTCTAGATTCCCTGTGCATACTATATGGCTTATCATAGATCCCCTGTGCAATCCGTATGACTCTTTATAGAACCCCGTTTAATTCATGTCAGTTCCAACAGAATGATATTACATGATTTAATTTTTTTAAAGAATCTTTATTTGTATCAATGTATACATACACATTGGTCTTCCAACGAATCTTGATCATTTATAACATATTAGACAAGGAGTTGTTTCCATAGCTTGGATATCTGTAATTATTATGGTATTAATACTCAACAAGTGAGTATTACAATTGTATGAAGTTTGTTTGGTTATTGGTCACAATGTCTTCCATGGGTGGCTTAAAATAGGTAATACCGAAGTGGTGCAGATTACAATTAACAAAGTTCTTAGGAAATATGGATAGCAATATGAGTGAGGACAGCCATGCTGATAGCATAAAGAAGAAACCATCAAGTTTTGGCAAAATCATCGTTTTCCACGAGTTTGACACTGAGAGATATGAACGAGGCAAAGCCGAGTGAATATCACGTATCCATAATAAACTATGGAGAACGGACTGCAGTACACGTAGGGCATGGAAAACGATATACCAATGGTACAGAAATACTAGAGTTGAGGGAATAGAGGGAAACTATGTTCCGGTGAAAGGAAGTCAAAGTTACCAGGTAAGGCTTGGAAAAATTACTGCCCAAGGCCTTGGCCGCGGGCAGTAATTTTTCCAAGCCTTACCAAGTAATTTTGACTTCCTTTCACTGGTACTTGGTTTCCCTATTCCTATATACCTTCAAATGTGGTTTAATAACGATAATTAACGTTATTTGCTCATCCACCATCAAACCTGAAGCCAGATCCAACCTTATCGAGTAACTTGCCACTTTATGTTTACTCCCCACTGCGCTTTTCATATGAATTTTGTAAGAGACAATCTGATTGGTCTAAATGTCAACCTTGGGTAGTATACGGCAACGTCGGGTAGTATACGGCAACCTTGGGTAGTATCAGATAGTTACTCCACCCCCCAGAACGTGGTGTAAGCATAGAGTGTACGGCCATAGGTATATAGGAATAAAGGGTCCTTACCTGTATTTGTACTTCATTGGATAGAATGTGCGGCCATGTGTATAGACTCTGTTAGGTGTATTATGGTGACTCAGATTTCTGGCCACCTTGTGCCTATCACTGTGTATTAACAGGGACTGGCATCTCTGTTTATAGAATGGCTGGCAGAGGCCGAGAAGTCGAGCGATGGAAAGACGGATAAAGCGACAACTCTCAACCATCTGGTGCTTAAAGGATGTTCAGAGGCAGTGTCGAAGGACCCCTCCTTAGTAAGTTTATTTCTTTTCATATTATCCACTATCAATGCAGAATCATATTAATTGCAATAGAAGTGTAAAAACAATCAAATTATTGAAATGCCTAGTTATAATGCTCTTATTATGATTACTCTCTAAAAAGTCTTTATAAAGGATCTTTTTTAAATGTATAATGACTAATTGAAATTGTATGTTGTGACTTTGAGTATAGTTTCAAACCCATGTCCTTGACTTTACCTAAGCAGTTAATAATATGACCATGACCTAATAATGCCATAGTCTCCAACCCTTGACCTTGACCTAATAATAGTGTCTAACCCATGACCTTGACATTGGCAGGTAATAAGGTGACCATGACCTAATAATGCCATAGTCTCCAACCCTTGACCTAGACCTAATCATATTATATTTTCTAACCCTTGACCTTGGCGGGTAATAAGGTGACCATGACCTAATAATGCCAAAGTCTCTAACCCTTGACCATGACCTAATGATATAATAGTTTCTAACCCATGACCTTGACCTTGGCAGGTAATAAGGTGACCATGACCTAATGATGCCATAGTTTCCAACCCTTGACCTTGACCTAATGATATAATGGTTTCTAACCCATGACCTTGACCTTGGCAGGTAATAAGGTGACCATGACCTAATAATGCCAGTCTCTAACCCTTGACCTTGACCTAATCATATTATAGTTTCTAACCCATGACCTTGACCTTGGCAGGTGAAGCATCTCGGTGAGTTGGGACTCAAAGACGGCAGGTTCTGCTTGGTGGCCTTGTGTGCATTCAGCAGAGCCCTGACTGACCTTGATCCTGGCCGCAAGGTCGCCGAGGCAATGGTGGCCAGTGTCCTGCAGATGTTAGCGCTCCACATGCCAAGTCTGCGAAAGGTAGGCGACTGATCGAAAGATCTCACTAGTCAACTGATACGTAAAACTATGTTGGTGTTTGACACACGATACATTAAAGTCCCGAGCGTTTTCCCACTTTCAAAGCTACGACTTGGACCTATTTGGTTAATGTACATATCATATACCTGTGTCCCTGTCATAGATTGATAAAATGACAAGTGGATCAATAGTTTTAGAATCATAGGCCCGAAAAGTTCTGTATTATATTCTTGATAAAGTTCTCTTCATTTCTATTGACTTAATTTTCGAAAATACTGTCTTTTACAAATGTTGCATTTGATTGAATTAGATATTGTGATTTTACCTATATTAAACGCTCAGGACTAAAGTCTGTCCAGTTAAGCTGTAAAACCAGGGCCCAGCACCGAGGATTGGAGCTGCAGAATTTATCATGCTATTGAGATTTATCCCACGAATGAAGGATAAGTAGTGTGTGTGGAAACTTGAGAACTAATGACTAAAGCAACTTAGTTGGGGAAGATAGAAAAACGTATTGTTGTTAAAGCATTAATCATGAAAATAGCATATCTGAAAAGTGCATCAAGAATGAGAATTTGTTTCAGTAATTCTAATGTTTAGTTTTATTTTATAATGAGCAAAGCTCTTTTATTGATCTTTAAACCTTGTCTGATTTACATGTGTTTATTCACCGATGAGTAATTTCAATGCTTACGTATATAAATACCCTTTTTTCTTCACTGGTACGTATATTGCTGATTTGTAATTCAATTGTTTATTGACCTAGCGTACAACGTTTACGACGGAAGGCAATGACATGACGTCATATCTGGCACGCTGGGTTCGCGATCTAGACAGGGATGACGTCACCATCTCCCCTAGTGCCCTCTGGTGGGCATTTAAGGCACTTGTGAACCGCAAGCATGATCTACCAGGTAGGATCTCACCGTTCTCGTGAATAATCCTATTTAAAGAACTCCTCAAGTTTCATATTATCATGAGCTGATTTTGGAAAGCCGAGTTTAGCTACTTATACCCAGGACTAACTAAGCAAGTGTGAATGCTATGAATTTTGTGAGCCCTCGACCGTGCGGCGGGCGGGCGTGGGAGGGCTCTGGGAAACTGTTCGAGCGGGACACTCGTACTGGACAGATCTGCCATGTGACAGTGATCGATGTTCAGACGTGTCACCAGGACACACGCTTCCAGTTTTCAGACTATTCTGGTTTTCTTTGTAATGTTTCTGGATTCCAACTTTGCTGTTGTACCTTCAGCTTGTTGTTCCTGGTTTAAGTAAGATCTTGTCAGTTGAGGTTTACAATATGTTTATGATACATGTTCCTTCGTCCAATCAACATGTTTGTGTGGTAAAATTAAGTTTATATAGACAATAATCAATGTTTTTTGTGGACAGGCGGCTGTAAACCACGAGAAGATGACGTGTTATAATTCATGAGTGCCAGTGAATGTATTATGACGTCAACCTCGAGTGGTTTACAGAGCCGCCTATCCACATAACCATCATTTGTTGTATCTATTATCCATCTTTTCGAACAAATTAAACCCAGTAATTGCCATATTTCTTTGCTCTATCGCACAAAGAGACTATTTTTCCAGTATGCCATGGTTTTGAGGCCGTATACCACAGTTTTGTATCCGTATACCACAGTTATGGTATCTGACAGATTTTATATATTGGTTCGTGGTTTACTGAGTCCCCATACATTTTCAATGGGGTCTTTGTATATGATGGCTAATAAAAAATGGGTCGTGGTTTACTGAGTCCCCATACATTTTTGAATGGGGTCTCTATATATATAGCAGTAAATGATGTTAGATTGAAATGAAAGAACACAGAATGAAAGAGTTCTATTTTGTTGTTTTGTTCTGGAAGATTCTCCTTGGTGGACTCTGGACGACTTTGAGGTGAATGAGGTCGTACAGACGCTGGACATGCTTGTCCAGGTCAGCTGTCACCAAGGTAACAGTAACCAAGGCGAGCCGTCTCCATGGCAACAACTTGTGCGCACTTTGACTCACGTAAGTAAAAGTCAACCTCTTAAAGTACTATCAAGAAACATCACGAAATTTCACATGATTGTTTATATGGCATGAGTTTATATGGAATGATATCACGAAGTGGAGCTGAGTGATATCTGTAGCAGAAGACAACGAATGCCATATAAAAAATCATATGAAATTGAGTGATGTTTAGATTTTATCCTACCCCGTCATCTGTTTTGAGCTTCATATGTCACCCGTGGCATATAAATATTTTATGGAATAACCGTGGCACACCAAGTCTATTGAGATTTCCGTGAGGGGTAGGATCAAATTGTTTGCTCTCGCATTCCGTTTTTATCAGTAAAGGTGTGCATGGCTAAGCCTATCTTTATCCCATAAACAATATTGTTTTAAAGGTCATGTTACATGTCCTTCCTGCTAAAGGTGCTATTTAAGGAGTCAGAGGACTTTGTTTATTTTAACAGGAGGTGCTGAATGGTTCGTCGCTGGCCCGCCTGGCGTCGCTGCTGTGGGGGCTGCACGTGTCTCCGGCGTCTACCCACAATGCCCCGGTGTCACCGATGATCCAAGTGGCGGCGTCTCACGTGCTGGCTCGTACGTGGCAGAACGCCAGTGAGAAGGAGTTATTGAACTTACTCGAGAGCAAGACGTCTCCAGGTACGATATACGACTCGCACTGTCTGTCCCGCTCTCTAATCTAAATCTGTTCTTCTACACAATGTTGCCCCATTTCTTAATGGTCCCATTTAATTCTCTCTCAGTTACATTATGTGACCCTTTTTAAACTGAATTTTACTACCCGCACTTTAATCGCAATATATTTGAATGAAGCATATACATACATAATGGCTGATAAACAATAAATGATATACATTAAAACTAACAAAATGAAATATATTGCCATTTTTTTTCTTGATGTACTCTCTCAAGTCTATTATACTTTGCGCTCAAGTAATGGTATCTGAAAAACTCTTCAGGGAGACATTCAATAAAACAAATTAAAAAGAAATATTAAAGAAGAAACCAACAAGTTTTGGTTAAGTCTTCGTTCTCCACATGTTTGAGGCAGAGCGATATGAACGAGGCAAAGCCGAGTAAATATCATGTAGAGTTCAAACGAGTTGGAGAATGACAACTTTGACCAAAGCGAATCACTTTCTACAGAACGTGTTACCGATGTTAAGCCTATGGGACAAAAATACCAGAGGTGAGATTATCGTAAAACTGGATGAGGTTTAATCTTGTCCACCGTATTCCACGACTGGAGTTTGGCAAAGTGACTTCATGAGGCTAAGCCATCGAGTCTGGAGCCAAAACTTCAGGAGTGGAATGCGGTAGCCAAGATTAAAACGAATCAGGTTTTAATTTTATCCTACCCCGTCTCCTCGATTTTGGAATATTACGTGATAATAATGCTGTATGCCACTAGTGGCATATAAAACTCTGTATGCCAGTCAGCGTGGCATACGGAAACCCAATGTTAAGCCTATGGGATTTTATATTAGGGGTAGGATAAAAAGCTATATCTGTGTAGCTTAACGGTGGTGATTGTCATTCTAGTGCTGCCTTCCCTGCTGGTGTGTAGCTTAACGGTGATGATTGTCATTCTAGTGCTGCCTTCCCTGCTGGTGTGTAGCTTAACGGTGATGATTGTCATTCTAGTGCTGCCCTCCCTGCTGGTGTGTAGCTTAACGGTGGTGATTGTCATTCTAGTGCTGCCTTCCCTGCTGGTGTGTAGCTTAACGGTGGTGATTGTCATTCTAGTGCTGCCTTCCCTGCTGGTGTGTAGCTTAACGGTGGTGATTGTCATTCTAGTGCTGCCCTCCCTGCTGGTGTGTAGCTTAACGGTGGTGATTGTCATTCTAGTGCTGCCTTCCCTGCTGGTGTGTAGCTTAACGGTGGTGATTGTCATTCTAGTGCTGCCTTCCCTGCTGGTGTGTAGCTTAACGGTGGTGATTGTCATTCTAGTGCTGCCCTCCCTGCTGGTGTGTCTGGGCAGCCCGGAGGAGGCGTTACGGTCTGGTGCACTTTGCTGTCTGAAGACCGCCCGCAAAGTCAGCAAGGACTTGGGGCGCTGTACACCGCTCATCAAAAAGATCTGCAAACAGAAGGAAGAAGTCACAGCCGACCCCACACACGTCCAGAATGTGAGTCCTTTATCAGCACATTATTCTAATTCTTTTTAAATTTTATTCAGAGTGGATGTGGCACGTAGTTTATCGGGCGCAGCTACCGCTTGAATGAGCTGTCAGGTGACAGCGCGATGATGTCATCATGCGCTCACTATCGAACATTCCCCTTGCCGATCCATGCGAGTCGCTAAGTAGATCGATTTGCGTATGCCCTTGTCATGATGTCATGCTCTGGGGGCGTGGTCTGTTATCATAGAATTGTCTATATACAACAAATAGCGGTTTCATCTTTGGGAATCATCAGGCTGCTAATGTTTTGTTGTCAAAGGCTCTATCTAACACTGCTGTCAGTGGTAGCGGCATTTGACAAGCGTTATCCCACTAGTTGTGGGAGATTAAACGTGGCTCAGTGAATCTAAGAGAGGTTGGGAACTTTGGGTGAGTTCAAGTTAAGTAAGTTTAGAGTAATCTAAAGTTAGATCAAGTGGAATATGTCAGGGCATATCCAGACTCTGTTTTGTTCTTTTATTCCTTTGCCATTTCAAGGTAGCATCCAGCTGGAGAATTTATCTCATAGATTTGATCACTGCCCCCCATCGCGTAAGACCAGCGAGAGTTAAAACCAGAGAATCAATTCGTCCTGATATACCCTCAGAGTTCAACGAACAAATAAAACCTCAGATGACATAAACTATATTTCGTTAAAAAAGATAAATTCGTTTCATAAATCCTGATTAACATTTGACACTGAGTTGTAAAAAAACTCTTCCGGTGGATAAAATCGGGCCCCCGATTTTCGCCGATTGCACCGATTTCGTCCGAAAAAAGGACCGCGGGAAACGACAGTAGTCGACTTCGGAGAGAGAAAAACAACCGGGAATTACTCGTGGTCGCGTTACTCACCAGATCACTGCTTCGTCTCACACTAACATTTGACACTGATCTCTACCAGTTGCCATATGGGTGAAACACATGATTTTGCCAGAAGTTACCAAACTGTTATTGATTTTTCTGACAGATCCTGCGGAAGGTGTTGAAGGAGGACGCTGACCTTTGTGACCTTGTCACTCATCACGTGATTGACAGCCAGACTCCGCCCCCAATCCGAGAACGCCTCCTCTATCACCTACGAGCTACGCCAAACGAGGTTTGCAGCAATCTTCAGTTTAGTCAGCTTTACGTGAATCATATCGGAATTATTAGCAGGTGGACGGTTGGTCTTTAGGTTATGGCTATAGCCTACTGTAGTACACATGCTTGTAGAGTCACTAAGTGACCCGACCACATTTTTGCTTTTTATAGCTAGCTCAGTGCAGATAGGAATATGATTCAAAGTTACTAGTTATGGCTCGGAAAAAATAACTTAGTAATTTTTCAGAGCCTTACCTCGTAACTTGGACTTTCTCTCTCTGTAAACTTGGTTTCCCTATTTCCTATATACCTTCAAATGTAGTTAAAAAACGATAAATAGCATAATATGCTTACCCGCCATCAAACGTGAAGCCACATCCAACCTTCTTGAGTAACTTGACACTCTATGTTTTAACCCCACCGCGCTTTTCATATGAATTTTGTACGAGACAATCTGATTGGTCTCAATGTCAACCTTTGGTAGTAAACATAAGTTATTCCACCCCCTGTAGCGTGGTGTAACCAAAGAGTGTTCGGCCATAGGTATATAGGAATTATATAGAACTGCATCGAGAATCGTATAAATACACAATACTCCACGAGTTTGGATGGGCCGCAATTGTCATCGAGGCGAGGCCGAGTGACGATTACAGCCCAACCAAAACGAGTGGAGTATTGTGTATTTTACGATTCGAGTGTGGTTCTGGATTTATCTCACCCCTTTCTATGACATTAAACAATCACAATTTCAGAATAATTTGAATATATACTTAGCAAATTCATATGATGTCATCTGAAATTCAATACGCCACAGCCGTGGCGTAGTACTGCCACTCTACGGGGGTGATCGTTGAGTATTTTTTTCTAATGTTATTCCAATGGGTAAACTTGTACCAGGGGTGAGATAATCCCTGATGATATTCTCCCATCTCAGCCTGAACTGAAGTGAAACCTCGGAGGGGAATTAAACTATTGTGACAGTTGTGCAGTGATTTTCTGTTTTCTGGTGCGCTAAAGCTTAACAATATTAGAGATAGCAGTAAAGATAAGCAGCAGGATTAGAAGGAAACTATGTTCCGGTGAGAGAAAATGAAAGTTACGAGGTAAGGCTCAGATAAATTACTGCCCAAGGCCTTTGCCGCAGGCAGTAATTTTTCCAAGCCTTACATAGTAACTTTGACTTTTTATCTCTGGAAATTTGGGTTCCCTCTTTTTACATAAAAATCTATATACCTTCAAATGTAGTTTGATAGCACTAAATAGCACAATTTGCTTATGCACCATCAAGTGCAAAGCCAGATCCAACCTTATTGAGTAACTCAATGATTGGATATGAATTTTGTAAGAGACGATCTGATTGGTCTAAACATCAACCTTGGGTAGGAAACATCAACCTTTGGTATTAAACGTAAATTATTCCACCCCCTGTAGCGTGGTGTAACCAAAGAGTGTTCGGCCATAGGTATATAGGAATCCCTGCTGATATGCCCCAATCTCAGCCCCTTGTTCGTTTCACCGCAGTGCGTCCTGGAGAGACTGATGGACGTGGGTCGCGAGGTGCTCACCAGGTGTCGTGACGGCGCCGTGACGTCACTGCACGTGGAGATGCTGCGACACCTGGTGGCGCGGGTGGGAGTTGAGGACGCGCGGGAGATGGCGGTGGCGTCCGGGTCGTGGACGCTGGTCCTCACCGCGCTCCGGACTCCTCAGAAAGTGCCCGGTCTGGACCAGCCGGCCGCCATCGTCATGGCTCAGGTGAGGCTACTGCTCAAATGTATCTTAATTCATTCGTGGCGGGTGATACCATAGGACATCAACTGTCAAAAGGCATCATTTTCTTAAATTTTCAAAATTTCGTTTTTATGGAATAAAATCGGAAATATTGGGTATATAGACATGGAATTTTCACAGTTTATAGGTACAACACCCAGATAAAGATTCTATATGAAATATTTTATAGGATTAATGATTCAATATTCTACCACGTCCTAAACTAATATAATCATTACATTTGACCTTAAACTTCCTTCCACTGGCGGTACAAATTAGCACTAGTACCCGCCCTTAACTACATACTATTACCATTGGTCCTTGCCCTTAAAGGGTTAAATGAACTGTTTTTTGTATGGGTTTTTTCTGTTAAACGAGCATTATTCTGTTTTTATTGATCAAATCTTTAAACATGTATTTCCCTGTGTTCCTTCAAGTAAAAAGCTAACTTGAATTACGTGTGAACAATTGAAAATCCCTTAAACAATGTACCACATTATTTGACAATGTTGTGTTGTAGGTGTCACGGGAACTTTTCAAAGCCCTGCCATCGAATGCAGAGCGTGGTCAGATGGTGTCAGCCATCTTGGATGTGGGTGAAACTGCCGCCAGTCCAGATCTCGCCAACCAGGCTCATCGTCTCCTACAGCAGGTAAACTCTCCTCCGCTACGAATAACGAACTGCATTCTTGACTTCCTCGAGGAACGTAAGTTTTCAATGAGATATATTTGAGAAGAGTAAGATGCCTGGACCCACTAGACCGCATACATTGAGAAAATGATCAACCAGGCAGCATACCTTGTTATTCCAACAGGATATGCAGATTTTAATAAAGTAAAGCAAAGTAAGTCTAATTGAACAAATAGGACATTAAACTACCCAAACAAACAAGGTTCTGGTTGCATAGTAATTTCCCAAGATCGAGTGAAATTATGTAGCTAACCGAAAAGAAGTGGCATACCTCAACCTTCTACGGATCAAGTGCTGTTCAGATTTTATTTTACTCCATCTCGAAGACATTAGAATATTAACAAATATGTACATACTAACTGAAATAGTTATTTAATTCAAGTAAAATATGACCAAAAAGGAAATTAACAGAAATAGATTTACACCTTGTCAGAGCATTGCAAAATCCTGGCCGCTGATTGGTTAGTTCATTTTGATGTCATCAATAAATACTACACAACACCCATAGAATAGTTTTTAAACTTTACATGTACCCCATCCAAACTCATGGAGTATTGTGTATTTGTACGATTTTTGATCCAGTTTTATATAAGTAAAATACATGTTGTTGAGGGAATATGCAAACATGTCGTAGATGGTATATGCGTAGATGTCATAAATGGTATATGCATACATGTTGTGGGTGGTGTGTGCATAGATGTCGTAGATGTTGTATGCGTAGATGTCATAGATGGTATATGCATAGATGTCATAGATGGTATATGCGTAGATGTCGTAGATGGTATATCCGTAGATGTCATAGATGGTATATGCATAGATGTCATAGATGGTATATGCGTAGATGTCGTAGATGGTATATGCGTAGATGTCATAGATGGTATATACAGTGTTCTTCTTGTAGCTTCGATTGGAATGGGACGAGATTCAGCACGAGGTGTCACATGACGATACGCCATCCACCCCGAAGACAGTGAGGAACAGGAGAAAGTCAAGGTCAGGTCAAGGTCACATGTTGACGAAGAATGTACTGAGAACGATAATCAAACTTAACTCTAGACCGATCCAAAATATCGATAGTGGCTGAAGCGAGACTTAACCAGAACAGAAAATAAAATTGAGACTGCATTTTGAGATTGCCCGTATGTTCTCACTACAGTTACGGGCTCCACTTAATATCAGTTCATTCTAGTCTGCTTTATTGAGTCTGTAAACAAGTAAATTAGGACATAAGAATCAAAGGAGACAATATGATGACCAATAACAGAATTCATATTAAGTAAAAAGACAGAAATACACCAGGTTTGGGCTTGAGTTTCAGCTAAATCAGCCAAGTTCTAAACCCATTAGGGTTTTTTATTTGGTTTTTTTATTTGAGTTGTTATCCTTAGTATTAGCTGATCGTAATAGCATAGGCCACCTCATATTTAAATTTTTTTTTGGCCATCGACTATGCAGAAGTGTTATTTAAGTCTGGTGTTTAAATCCCGACAGGTTGTTAGCGGTCGACACAACATTATCATGGAAACGGATGACCTTCCTGCTCGAGTCGCTGCAGCAGCGGAAGTCGATGAGCGACTCGGAGCCATGTGTGGCTGCGCTCTTCAAGCTGCTCACAAAGTCAGTGTCTTCTACCCGTCTTGGATGATGTACACATTACTTGAATAATTTGTCCATGTTAGTTCCCCAACAGTTGTAGATTTACTGCTATATCAAAGGCCAATCCTTATCATACTATGTCTATGTGGTGTGGGAACTAAAAAAACTCTCACCTCGGTAAATGTGTAAGGGTGAGATTTCTACCTTAATTCAACTCATAGATTCGCTCACCATCAAACCCAAAGTAAGTCTAATAGAACATTTTGGATGTTAAACTACCCAAACAACCAACACCAGAGGCACAGGGACTTATCTATGTATCACTATATTTTCTTATTATCATACATCTAAAAATAAAATGAAAAAAAACCCCCTTTTTATGCACTAATTGAGTTATTGATTTATAGCTCATTCACTATGTCCCAGTGAATGTGAACATTATTTATACTACACCCATAGAAGCAGGTAGTATTTCATTTCACAGATTCACGAGGGTGAGACCCATGTTTAAATGTGTGTGTTCCCCGCAGGTTACCGATTCATGAGGGTGAGACCCATGTTTTTATGTGTATGTTCTCCCCAGGTTACCGAGTCACGAGGTTGCTAACGTATGTTTAAATGTGTATTTATCTCAACCCTGATATTTTTGTCCAATAGGCTTAACATCGGGAACCCATTTTCCTTGCCCCTGCAAGTATTGCAGTCTGTTCTCCTTGGTCTATATCCTGTGTGTTGCCCGTTCTTTTAGTGTGTACAGGGGTGAGATAAATACAGAAAGCAACTTGTTTTGGTCAAAGTCATTGTTCTCCAACTCGTCTGAATGCTACGTGATATTCACTTGGCTGTTGCCTCATTCATATCACTCTGCTTAAAACATGTAGATGATGACTTTGACCAAAACTCTGCTGGTTACCAAGTCGCGAGGGTGAGACCCGTGTTTAAATGTGTGTTCTCTCAGGTTACTGAATCACGAGGGTGAGTACTGCATTTAAATGTGTGTGTTCTCCGCAGGTTACAGAGTTACGAGGGTGAGACCCATATTTAAATGTGTGTGTTCTTCGCAGGTTACTGAATCACGAGGGTGAGACCCATATTTAAATGTGTATGTTCTTCGCAGGTTACCGAATCACGAGGTTGAGACCCATGTTTAAATGTGTGTGTTCTCCGCAGGTTACAGAGTTACGAGGGTGAGACCCATATTTAAATGTGTGTGTTCTTCGCAGGTTACTGAATCACGAGGGTGAGACCCATATTTAAATGTGTATGTTCTTCGCAGGTTACTGAATCACGAGGTTGAGACCCATGTTTAAATGTGTGTGTTCTTCGCAGGTTACAGAGTCACGAGGTTGAGACCCATGTTTAAATGTGTGTGTTCTTCGCAGGTTACCGAATCACGAGGTTGAGACCCATGTTTAAATGTGTATGTTCTTCGCAGGTTACTGAATCACGAGGTTGAGACCCATGTTTAAATGTGTGTGTTCTCCGCAGGTTACAGAGTTACGAGGGTGAGACCCATATTTAAATGTGTGTGTTCTTCGCAGGTTACTGAATCACGAGGGTGAGACCCATGTTTAAATGTGTGTGTTCTTCGCAGGTTACTGAATCACGAGGTTGAGACCCATGTTTAAATGTGTGTGTTCTTCGCAGGTTACAGAGTCACGAGGGTGAGGAGTGGGAGTACCGCCAGCGCCTCGTACTCTCCCTCATACACAACCTCACTGACAAGTGGCAGCAGCAGCAACTTGCCCCTAAACAAGGTACACCCACCTTCTACTGCAAATATATTCCACTTAGAGGTTGTCTAGTACATGGCAAAATATATTTATGTTACAGACAAAGTTTGAAAGTAATTGCTGTTATCAGATCCGATCCTTTCCAATATAAATATGTATTTCAGGTCAGATCTGTTTATTTCTGATTAAGCTCCGAACCTAACGAGTTCTTTGGTTTTTGAGCATTTATAATTATTCCTTTTAATCTTATACATTAAAGATTAGCATCGGATTCTAAAAACATTATCTTTTAATCCTCTTGAGCAGCATTCTTTATATAAGTAATTTACAGAGTTGGTACATAAATATCACATCACAAAGAGAATCATGTGGGTAGTGGTTTACGAAGTCCACATACATTCTCAATGGGTACTTTGTATACCATAGATGATAAACAATGGGTTGTGATTTACTGAGTCCCCATACATTCTCAATGGGTACTTTGTATACCATAGATGATAAACAATGGGTTGTGATTTACTGAGTCCCCATACATTCCCAATGGATACTTTGTATACCAATGGATAATGAGGCAAAAAACACTGTCAACCATCATCTATCTAACACGCTGTTTTTTTTTGTTTTCAGAGAGCGTAAACATTGAAGTGCTTGTACAAGTGGTACGGAACCCACGCGCCAACACTCAAACCAAACAGCATGCTCTCGGTGTGATGGCCAATCTCGCTTTCTACTTCCCTGTGAGTACAATTACAAGTCTAATTGAACAAATTGGACGTTAAACTACCCAAACAAACAAAAAACAAAAACCTCTTAAAGTCTTCATCTAAAACTGAAGTCAAGCCAGATGATATGTGTAATGTAGGTGTTTGTCTTAAGAACGTGTTTAGAGGGTGGACGGTTGGTCTTTAGGTTATGGCTATAGCCTACTGTAGTACAACTGCTTGTAGAGTCACTAAGTGACCTGACCACATTTTTGCTATTAGTAGCTAACAGATAAGTACAGATAAGAATATGATTTCTGTTTTGGACAAAAGGTTTTATGGCCATACAATACAGTTTTAGGTTTTAGTCTTTTTACATGGGTTTTTCGAAAAAAGAGATTTCATTTCAGGGGGGGGGGGGGGGGGGGGTCACAGGTCCATTTTTCAGAAATCCTTTATGGACATATTTCTATCCCAATAGACCCATAGATCATGTCTCCATTGTTTTCTTAGACTATCTCAGAAAATTTCAAAATTATTTATTCAATATGGAATATAAGAAAATTCTGTTAAAATTTCAATTTCTGCTTTGCTACCTCCCTTGTACACAGACGGTAGGCCTGCCATATAAACATGCAATCAATCGCCATGTATTCTCTGGAGAAACTCTCTAAGATAATCATCGAGGGCACGATGTAGCGCCATCTGGTGTGTCTCTAAAAGAATGTAAACTTACGGGCGTATTATTTGTCCCTGAAGGAGCACCTGCTGCACCACGTGATGTCCATCTTCACCTTCGTGGGCACCGGGCTACTGGCAGCGGACGATGAGCACAGTCTGCGAGTGGTGTCGCGTACCATCACCACCATCGTGCCAGCCCTTCTCGGGGCCCGATCCAACACCTCGAAGGACACCGACCACCTCATCACTCAGATTGTGCAGGTTTGTATCTTGAATACTCTCATGAGGTGATAAAACTTTGTTCAGGCGTGTACTATAAATAGACTTATTAGATGACAAATTGCGTTGCATGTAAATACAAATATAAATGAATATAAACACTCTTACCAGATAAAAGAACCTTGTTCAGGTGTGTACCACAAATACTTTCACTTAATAACATACAGGAAATTACTGTAAACAACTTGACCAGTTGAGAAAACTCTCAACCCTCACATGACCAATTGGCTAATATTTGTGACATAATCCCCCATTGAGTATTTTTACTAAATATTCCATGGGCATTGAGTAACAACTAAAACACAGGAGTAGAGTAATACTAGGTCGGTTCACAATTTTCACTCTTGCTAATATATGTTTCCTACTTACACAGGTGTTCGTGGATGCTCAGCGGTCGATCCCCCGTCACCGCGCACAGGCTGTCTTCACGACACTCATCAGCACGCTCGGTCCGGAGACAGCGCTGTGGCGGGTTCTCACTCTCATCGTGACCAACGCCACTCAGCACCGCGACACGGAGTCACCGGCCACCCAGCATGAACTTCCGCCCGACACGGTCAGTCTAGTCTATGTTCACAGTATTAAGAGAAAACATACATTTTCTTATCATCATTTACCTAAAATGGTTGAAAAAACATTTTACTCATTTACAAAGTCATTGCTTCATAGTTGATTCACTATGTTACAGTGAGCCCAAACATTATTAGCAGGTGGATGGTTGGTTTTATAGGTTATGGATATAGCCTATTGTTGTAGAGTCACTGGGTGACCTGACCACATTTTTGCTTTTTATAACTAAGTACAGATAGGAATATGATTTCTATCTAGGACATTTGCCATGGCACTGATCTAATCTCAGAGGCATCTCTCAAGGTAAGGGGACCAGAAAACCACAGCATTAAATTCTGTTTTCGGCATGGCTAGAAATATATAAGAGAATAAACACCTCTGAGTAGAGGAGTACAAAAATGAAGAGCAGTTTCGAGTATTTCTCTCCATGTGATTCTCACTCTCATGGCACTTCACTCTTCACGCATAGTTCTGGTCAGGTCTGTCTCCATGTGGGGGAGCAACTCCAAGCAGATCCGACAGTATTCTAACGTTTTATATGTGGTATGTAACCAGGCATGAGGGTCTGCTGGGGTGGACAGCAATTACCAATCTGTTCACCCTCGTGGTCACCTTGCCTCTTCGTGGTGCAGACCGGATATGCTTGCATGCAAGCATAACTAAAGCGACCAGGGTGGGGAGTTAGCTCAGTGGTAAAGAGCACTGGACTTGTAATCCCAAGGTTGTTGGACTGATTTAAGTCCCAATGCAGCCACTTTTCTCCTTCACCCCCCGCAGTGGTAGATTTCAAAGGCCAATCCTTCTCATACCATGTCTATGTGGTGTGGAAAGTAAAGGAACTCTCACCTTGGTAAATGTGTTAGGATGGGTTTCTACCTACATTCATCTCATAGATTTGGTCAAATCCAAAGTAAGTCTGATGGGACAAATTGGACGTTAAACTACCCAAACAAACAAACCAACCAGATAGTATGTTTATATTTTATCGTACTCTAGGTGAGTGGGAATATGGAGCAGGATCTGGAGTTCGGGCTGAGTATCTGCGAGCAGTTCGAGGTGGCCACCATGGTCGAGACAGCCACGCAGCTCGTACGCTTCCTCCAGTGGCTGGCCGAGCAGCATGACCAGGGTCAAGGTCAAACCAAAGGTAAGGGTCAATGTCAAAAACCAGGTACCAATCAGGGAATCTAAAAACAACAGGTGACACACACTAGCCGCCACTGAAAGCAGTTGCTTCAGCTGATTGCACGTTTACCACATACAATGACAAAATAACTTTCAAGTTCAAGATCAAACGTCTGTTCTGTATCTCTCAATTGTTATCTGTTAATAAATTGTATCTTGATTGCGGTGGTTGATGTGGTGATTCAGGGGCCCCATTAATAAAGAAACAGTGATAGATCTAGCAGATAGATGGTATTCTGATTGCGGTGGTTGATGTGGTGATTCAGGGGGCAAGCAGAGCGGCCCGTTCATAAAGAAACAGTGATAGATCTAGCAGATAGATGGTATTCTGATTGTGGTGATTGATGTGGTGATTCAGGGGGCAGGCAGAGGAAGCGGTCTCAGAGCGGCCCGTTCATAAAGAAACAGTGATAGATCTAGCAGATAAATGGTATTTTGAATGTGGTGATTGATGTGATTCAGGGGGCAGGCAGAGGAAGCGGTCTCAGAGCGGCCCGTTCATAAAGAAACAGTGATAGATCTAGCAGATAAATGGTATTTTGAATGTGGTGATTGATGTGATTCAGGGGGCAGGCAGAGGAAGCGGTCTCAGAGCGGCCCGTTCATAAAGAAACCGTGATAGATCTAGCAGATAAATGGTATTTTGAATGTGGTGATTGATGTGATTCAGGGGGCAGGCAGAGGAAGCGGTCTCAGAGCGGCCCGTTCATAAAGAAACAGTGATAGATCTAGCAGATAAATGGTATTTTGAATGTGGTGATTGATGTGATTCAGGGGGCAGGCAGAGGAAGCGGTCTCAGAGCGGCCCGTTCATAAAGAAACATTGATAGATCTAGCAGATAAATGGTATTTTGATTGTGGTGATTGATGTGCTGATTCAGGGGGCAAGCAGAGCGGCCCGTTCATAAAGAAACAGTGATAGATCTAGCAGATAAATGGTATTTTGATTGTGGTGATTGATGTGCTGATTCAGGGGGCAGGCAGAGAAAGCCGTCTCAGAGCGGCATGCTGTCGTTGGTTGATGTGGACACGCTGACCGGGCACCAGCGGCGGCTACTGCAGTACCACGTGACCCGTCTACTCACACGTCTGCTGTCGACACAGACGCTCGTCACTCAGGTCAGTCTACACACTAACACCGGAGAAGTGGCCACAAATTGATGTCCGCTGTCTTCCCACTTTAATAACAGCCCACAAGATGTCCGATATCTGCCCAATTTAATAAAAGCGCACATGATGTCTGATATCTGCTCAATTTAATAAAAGCCCACATGATATTCGATGTCTGCCCACTTTAATAACGGCCCACATGATGTCTGACGTCAGTTTCCAATGTTTCCATTATCAGGATAAAAATTGTTTTCCTTATGTAATATTGACATACCAACTGTTAAATTTCACAATTCAGCCACAGCCCATGATCCCAACTGAACCTCCTCGATAACCCATGTTAAAACTTGAACTTTCCCTTAATCCTCTGATTTCCCACTGTTATATGCATGTAATGCGTCAACCCTGTATTCAAATGGAAAATATTTCAATGTTTTTTTCTGACCCCAACTGGCATCCCTGTGTCTGGCCACTTTGATAACAGTCCACGCAATGTCCAATGCCTGCCCATTACAATTTCACGGCTTAAAACCACTGCTATAAACTGAAAATGGAACTCTCGTCAACATTCTAATAAAGTTTTATTCTGATAAAGCTGATTGGCCCACTGATGTGGGATCTGTGTTGTCAGAGATGGCAGTTATCCTTTTTCCCAAAAAAATCCTTCTTTTCAGTTCATGATTCTTTATCTTGTGTAAAACAAAGAGAGAAAAAATTGGCCCTCGTTCACACCAATAAACTGTGGTTCTAACCTCCCCACACACCCAGCCCCATTCCATGGCCAATAACATTGTGTTTTCTCAGTCTGAGGCAGTAAATTCCACGTTAAAACTATTTCCTCTTTTTTTCACGACCCCGACTGACATTGTAGGTAGTACAGACTGGCGACGTGGCTGGCACCACCTTCCACCGCTTCGTCAAGGAAGCCGTCGTCTATCTCTTAGCTGTGGCCCGCACCCACAACAATGTCGCCGCCACACCCCACGCAAAGTTCTGGAAGGCCATCATGGGCAAAGCCTACGAGGTCATCGACAAGGTCAGTTCATTCAGCTGAGGTGTTTGGGTCCATATGTTTTAAGTTAAGTTCCGACCCTTTTTCATCAAGGCTTTTTATCATGCTGGTGAATCAAAAGTAGCCTCGCTTATTTTTCTTGTTAGGTGAGGAATACGATCTGTCCTATTTCTATGTGTAAATAGTGCAAAAGTAACAATTAAAATGTATTTAAAGAAAATTACCGAATTTTCTCATATAATGTTGTACAAAATGTTTAGATTTTGGTAACAAACCATAACGTCCCATTGCTCTCTTCGGGAATAAATGCAATACATTTCCTGTGAATACGTATTTCTAGATCCTAAATAATCATATTTCTTCTGACTGGCTGCATATTTCATAAGACTATTGAGGAAAGCATATACATGTATACTACACTGTAGAAAATATTGCTTACTAAAATTCCACTGTATACTCAAGTTTTATGATGCAGACGACATCTGAGATGATGCGTGACCTTGACCTTTGACCTTCAGGTTCTCTACCTGCTTCCGACGCGCGTTCTCCTCGAGGTGGTGTCGGGGCTGCTCAACCTTGACCTTCACGGGGTGCGGCGCAAGGCCTTAGAACTGCTGGCGTCCAAGCTGCAGGCGCTGCTGGTCACGCCACCTACCGACGACCAGTGCGCGCCTCTGCTGGAGATTGTTGAGACGCTGCTCACCATCTCCATGGCAACCGGCAACGTGCAGGACGCTGACGTCACAGCCACGCAGCAGATGGCGCTCTTCAACCTCAAACTGCTCTGCAAGGTTCTTGGCGAGAAGAATCAGGCGTGTTTTGTCAATGTGAGTTTTACGGGTTACTTGTAAGATTATCAGTGAGAAGAATCAGGCTTGTTTTGTCAATGTGAGTTTTACGGGTTACTTGTAAGATTATCGGTGAGAAGAATCAGGCGTGTTTTGTCAATGTGAGTTTTACGGGTTACTTGTAAGATTATCGGTGAGAAGAATCAGGCTTGTTTTGTCAATGTGAGTTTTACGGGTTACTTGTAAGATTATCGGTGAGAATAATCAGGCATGTTTTGTCAATGTGAGCTTTACGGGCAACTTGTACGATTATTGGCAAAAAGAATCGGGTGTGTTTTGTCAATGTGAGTTTTATGGGCTACTTGTAAGATTATCGGCGAGAAGAATTGGGTGTGTTTTGTCAATGTGAGTTATCGGGCTACTTGTAAGATTCTCTGTGGGTTATTGAACTACTTGTATGTCATGAGGAAGATGGATCAATGTGTTTTTTTTAATCAATTAAAGGAAATATTTTTACTGAAGCACATTCGATAGACAACATTAGGCGTTCTTCCATTTACTCTGTTAACATTGATTTACTCATACCCAGATAACCTTCTTATCCAGGGTTTCATTAGTGGGCAGCTGGTCTTATAGGTTATAGCTATAGCCTACGGTAATACACCTGCTTGTAGAGTCACTAGGTGACCCAGACCACATTTTTGCTTTTTATAGCTATTTAAGTACAGATAGGAATATGATATTTGTTTTGGACAGAAGGTTTTATGGCAATACAATGGTATACTACAAATACAATACTGATGGTATACTCTGCCTGGTTATCAAGGTGCTGAAGAAGGTGATGTCGCGCGTGGCGGCTGACCAGCCTGCTGCTGTGGTGGGCAGCGTGCTCCTGGTCGAAGCGGAAGTGGTATCGGTGGTGCGCGCGCACGCCATCCCCCACCTGCCTCAGCTGCTCAACCCGCTGCTCGAGCTGCTCGCCAACAAGGACTTCATCGCAGAGTGAGTCTTTCTCGTTGTAATCAGCCTTCTTTAAGTTTTCGTGTGCCCATAATAGGGATGAAGCTTATAAGGTGTTTCCTCTTAGGAAAAAGAAATTTAAGAGGTGACAAATAATCACTACCTAGCACAGCCGATGAAAAAAAAACTTAATTAAAAAAAAATCGTCTTTTCTATTTTTGAAATACCTCCCTATTGTATGCAGGGATCCAAGTTTTCCGGCAAATGACGGAATTCCAACATTAGATAATATATCGATTCATGTGTACCTAATGGACAGAATATTTTGGATGTCCCTGAGAAAAATGTGATTGTTTTTTGCAGACATGAGCTGGTGTTGACGTGTGGACTGACAGCGCTGCATCGTCTCGTGGTCACCCTGCCGCACTTCCTCAGTCCTTACCTCCGTCAACTCCTCACTGTGGTAAGTGCGAAAGTCTCAGTTACGACTCACTTTGATAAGTGTCTCAATTACGACTGTCACTGTGATGAGTGTCTTAGTGACGACTGTCACGGTAATAAGTGTCTGGTTTACGATTCCCTTTGATAAATGTGAGTTACAACTGTCGCTGTGATGAGTGTCTTAGTTACGACTGTCACTGTGATAAGTATCTGATTTACGATTCCCTTTGATAAATGTGAGTTACAACTGTCGCTGTGATGAGTGTCTTTGTTATGACTGTCACTGTAATAAGTGTCTGGTTTACGATTCCCTTTGATAAATGTGAGTTACAACTGTCGCTGTGATGAGTGTCTTAGTTACGACTGTCACTGTAATAAGTGTCTGGTTTACGATTCCCTTTGATAAATGTGAGTTACAACTGTCGCTGTGATGAGTGTCTTAGTTACGACTGTCACTGTGATAAGTGTCTGATTTACGATTCCCTTTGATAAATGTGAGTTACAACTGTCGCCGATAAGTGTTTGATTTATAACTGTCGCTGTAATAAGTGTCTAAGTCACGACTGTCGCTGCGATAAGTGTCTGAGTTTCGACTGTCACTTTGATAAGTGTCTGATTTATGACTCGCTGTGATAAGTCTGAGTAACCACAGTCATCCTCAAGTTTGTTTTTTATAATTTTGTTTTAATAACGGTGGCTTGCATCCATGTTCACACTAAAGAGTATAAAACCAGTTGCAACATCACCAGAATTTTGACGGGATTTAATCTAAAATCTAACACATCCTTGTAATAAATATTGGCAAATGTAATAATTCTTGCTGACAAGTTTCCACATCTTTTCTCTATTCAGGTTTGTCAGCTGAATACTCAGACAGACGAGTCGGACAAGAAGTCGCAGTCCACTCTCCGCTTAGCTGCTATCCGGTAAGCCTGACCTTCTCTTTGGATGTCTTTTAGGTAACTTTGCACCTAACAGGTAACTGGTATGCTGAAATCCTTTTCTATAATTACTGAAAAAACAAGGAATTGATGTTCTAGGAGATGTCAATGGAAGGTGTCAATTCGAAATTTTGCAAATCAATGTAGTATATTTTTTTTACATACATGATATGATATTTGTGATGTAGAAGTATAGTGTTACAATGGAGATACTGGATAATTAATTGGGCTGTCCTCCCTGTAAAATTTTATAAATATTTGTAGACATCTAATGGCCATGGTCATCACCCCACAAGTGCTCGTGCCTCTGTCTAAAATGTTATCTATGTTTGTAAACATCAAGTGGCCATGGTCATTGCCCCACGAGGGTACATATCTCTGTGTAAAACATCTATGTTTGTAGATATCTAGTGGCCACAGTCATCACTCCACGAGTGCTCGTAGCTCCGTGTAAAACGCTATCTGCGTTTGTAGGCATCAAGTGGCCACGGTCATCTCCCCACAAGTGCTCGTACCTCTGTCTAAAACGTTATCTATGTTTGTAAACATCAAGTAGCCATAGTCATTGCTCCACGAGTGCTCGTAGCTCTGTGTAAAATGATATATGTTTGTAAATGTCAAGTGACCACAGTCATTGCCCCACTAGTGTACGTATCTCTGTGTAAAACGCTATCTGCTTTAGTAAACATCTAGTGGCCATGGTCATCGCCCCCATGAGTGCTTGTACCTCCGTGTAAAACGCTATCTATATTTGTAGACATCAAGTGGCCACGGTCATCGCTCCACGAGTGCTCGTACCTGCTCTCGGAAACACCTTCTCTGAAGTCCTGTCCTCGGAGCATGTCTCTCAGGTAATATAAGGCTTATTAGGTGATTTTATCTTTAATAAAAAGAAATTTAAGACATGACAAATACACACAACCTAGCACAGCCTATGAATTTTTATTTTTTTTAGATTAACCTTTTCATTTTTTTAAATACCCCTTTATTGTATGCAGGGATCCAAGTTATCTGACAAATGACAGAATTACGATATTTCAAATACATTCTCAAACCTCACTGGCAAATTTGCTAAAAACTCTACATGAATGAATGTATAATTCTGCTGGATGCCTGTAGATGTCGCTGACGTCGGTGATGAGTATCGCGAAGGATCACGTGACGAGCCTGTCGCGAGAAGACCTGAGCGCTCAACACACGCCGCTACTGGACTTCTTCTGTACAGCCCTCGACCTGCGCAGCCTCAACACCAAGGTACCAGGCCCCCCGTTGTAAAACTTTATTATTCAAGAAGTTTGAGGACAGATTCACATTTGCCGTTACAATATGGTTTTCTTCAAACTTCCATATATGCCATATATACTGTGAATACCGTACGCTCCGTTTCGCCATAAAATGTAAAAATACTGTACAAGATACGGAACAGTCTATGGAGAAAAAATATCTGGGGTGTGACAAAAGATACGGAACACTGTTCTGCAGGTTTTGACTTCTCATACCATGTCTATGTGGTGTGGGATGTAAAACTCTCACCTCAGAAAATGTGTAGGGGTGAGATTCTGCCTAAATTCATCTCACAGATTTGATCCCCATCCAATTTAAGTCAGCCTAATAGAATATTTTGAATGTTAAACCTAAACAACCAAACAACCAATGTCAGTTATAGTGTAACATATTAATGCTGGTTTCTTGTCAAAGTCCTGTGTTATAATGGTGTGTATAATGTTAATTCACACAGCTGAGCCGGGCGATGGTGACAGGCGTGGAGGAGTCCGTCATTGAAGCGATTCTAGCCATGGTGGTTCGGCTCTCGGAGGCCAGCTTCAGACCCATGTTCTACAAGGTAACCTATTATAGTATCAGCTTCAGACCCATGTTTTACAAGGTAACCTATTATAATGTCAGCTTCAGTCCCATGTTCTATAAGGTAACCTATTATAATATCAGGGTCAGTCCCGTATTCTATAAGGAAGCCTATTATAATATCAGTGTCAGTTCAATGTTCTATAAGGTAACCTATTATAATGTCAGCTTTAGACCCATGTTCTATAAGGTAACCTATTATAATATCAGGGTCAGTCCCGTATTCTATAAGGAAGCCTATTATAATATCAGTGTCAGTTCAATGTTCTATAAGGTAACCTATTATAATGTCAGCTTTAGACCCTTGTTCTATAAGGCAAATAATTTTTTTATCTTATTGGCAAACTTTGCCATAGCATGACAGTTTTTACAGTTTGAACTCTTGTATCGTCTCATGGACTATCATATATTACAGTATGTTCATATATCATAAATATATGCATTGAAAGATAACAGAAAAGAATAATGAGATGAAATGATTTGTAAATATTTGTATTATAATGTCAGCTTCAGTTCCATATTCTATAAAGAAGCCTTTTATAATGTGAGATTCATTCCCATGTTCTGTAACCTATTATAATATCAGCGTCAGACCACTGTTCTACCAGGTGACCTATTATAATGTCAGTTAAAATGTGTGAAATTTAAGGAAATCTTTAAATATATTGATCAAAGTACTCTTGAATTTAAAGGTCCTTAATTGTTAAAGTCGTCACTGGAAACATGATTTGTTTCAATAATGTTTTTTCCTCCAAACATTACAGTCTATATTGAGATGAAGACATGAAACCCAGATCTGTATGAAGAGAGAAGAGGCCAGTCTGAATAAAAGAACCATTAAGTTAGAGTTAAACATATTTATAAATGTTTTATTTTTGTCTCAGCTTTATGACTGGGGTTGTCGAGAGGAAACAGAACAGTCGCGACTTCGTAAACTGACCTTCTTCCGGTTAGCTGACAGGTAAGAGCATCGTATTCTGTACCTGTGGTTAAGGCACTGGACTTGTAATCCCAAGATTGTAGGACTTTGTGGGTTCAAGTCCCACTGCAGCCACTCTTCTTCTTCACCAACCACCAGCAGTGGTAGATTTACTACGATATCGAAGATCAATCCATCTCATATCATGTCTATGTGGTGTGGGAAGTAAAAGAGCTCTCACCTCGGTAAATATGTAGGGGTGAGATTTCTGCCTAAATTCATCTCACAGATTCTATCACCTTCAAACCCAAAGAAAGTCTAATAGAACATATTGGATGTTAAACTGCCCAAGCAAACAAAAAGTACATAATATTGATGTTTACATTGTATCGCAGCCTGTGCTGTGTTATACAGAATATTGAAGTTAACGTTGTATTTCAGCCTGGCGGGCAAACTGCGGTCTCTATTCAACCTGTTCATCGGGCAAACACTGCAGGCGGCAAGTGGAATCCTAGTCGACAACAATTCACTCACTGGACGTAAGTATAGATCTACGAATGTTACGTCACCACGCATCTTATGTCATGTGGGTTTCTGTGAATCATATTCAGGTCTGAAAGATTTGTGTAGTTTAATCATCAAGTCCAATCCCCACCAAAACGTTTTCGGAACATTAATGGTGGCCTGTTTAGGATTTCTTTTACTCCATGACTGGTGATCACCATTTCAGCCATGATTGCTAAGTCCTATTTAGAGTTGTATTTATCGTTGTCAGCCTGTTTCAGCTGTCACCTACTTCGGGGCGGGTGATCACCATTACAGCCATGGTTGCTAAGTCCTATTTAGAGTTGTATTTATCGTTGTCAGCCTGTTTCAGCTGTCACCTACTTCAGGGCGGGTGATCACCATTTCAGCCATGGTTGCTAAGTCCTATTTAAAGTTTGATTCATCGTTGCTGGCCTGTTTCAGCTGTCACCTTCTTCGGGGCGGGTGATCACCATTTCAGCCATGATTGCTAAGTCCTATTTAGAGTTGTATTTATCGTTGCCGGCCTGTTTCAGCTGTCACCTACTTCGGGGCGGGTGATCACCATTTCAGCCATAATTGCTAAGTCCTATTTAAAGTTTGATTCATCGTTGCCGGCCTGTTTCAGCTGTCACCTTCTTCGGGGCGGGTGATCACCATTACAGCCATGGTTGCTAAGTCCTATTTAAGAGTCCTATTTAACGTTGCTGCCTGTTTCAGCTGTCACCTTCTTCGGGGCGGGTGATCACCATTACAGCCATGGTTGCTAAGTCCCATTTAAGAGTTGTATTTATCGTTGCCGGCCTGTTTCAGCTGTCACCTACTTCGGGGCGGATGACGAGAGTACAACACTGAGCTGCGAGCTGCTCGGTCACGTGCTCGACTGTCTGACAAAGTGCATGACATACGACACAGAGGGCGTCTTCTCCGGTGACATCTTCAACCTGCTCCTCCAACCCCTCGTCGACCAGGTACATGGTGTTTTTTTAAGTTTTTTAAATTTTCGATCTTTATACTGCCATCTGTACAACTTATACAGCTCGTTTAAATACAGGGGCATATATGGTTTCGGACGCAGACTGACTGTACAATAAGTCAGTAATTTCCATAATAAACAGCAATATTTTCCATTGCTCGTCCAGCACGATGTCAAAATTACAGAAAACTATTTGATTTGATTTCATAATAATCTTTTTTCTAGAAGATATCACCACCATGTTTACCATATCAGATTTACAACATGAGGACCCTATCATCCTTATGAACCAACATGAGTAACCTCAGGTCGTCTGAAACATGGGGTGCAAATGATTTCCATCAAGGAAATAATACAATAACGCTCAATCTCATAACAATTAAGATGAAAAAATTAATTTAAAGAACAACACACTCCAGGAATACTTTAAAGACCCAATAGGAAGCATCGGTTATACAGAGTGTTACATTCTACACTCAACCTGCGGTCTGTTCAATGTTGAACCTGGTCTGCGAGAAACAGACACTCCTCGGTTTCTCTAACGTCCTCAATGTGATTTCAACTGGCGAATATATAATAACTGTGTTAAAAGAAAATATATCACAAAATAATAGTTGTATTATGGGAGTTGGCTGATTTGCAGCCAATCGTTCCTTGTTCTTAATGTAGAAGGCATTGTTACAACTGTTACATGATGAATTCTGAGATTTCATTTGTTCATATGTAAAATATAGATATGTATGCAATTCTAATTGCTTATAACCGAATGAATAATCATCAGTGGTAAAACCTTCTGCCACCAGGTGGAGAACTTTGTGGGCAGTGATGCTGACTATGAGGAGCGCATGCGCGCGCACGTGGTGCCCTGCCTGTCTCACTTCATGGTGGCCGCCAAGGAAGATTCGCACCAGAAGGCGCTCAACTACCAGGTGCTGCTTAAAGCCCGCCACGTGTCACCCAAGGTCAGTCTCTACGTTCCACTGCAGCTAGTTTGTAGATGTATTATGGTATGATGTGTCTGCTGGGGTGGACAGAAATGATCAATCTGTTCACCCTCTTGGTCGCCTTGCCTCTGTGTGGTGCAGGCCGGATATGCTTGGATGCAAGTATGACTAAAGCGACCAGGGTGGGGAGTTAGCTCAGTGGTAAAGAGCACTGGACTCATAACCCCAAGGTTGTCAGACTTTGTGGGTTTCTCTTTCACCCCCAGCAGTTATAGATTTACCGCTATATCAAAGGCCAATAGATTCAGTCAAACCCAAAGTATATCAAATAGGACATATTGGATGTTTATCTACCCCAACAAACAAACAAGTCACCCAAGGTCATTTCTCTATGTTCCGCTGCAGCTAGTTTGTAGATGTATTATGATATGATGTGTCACCCAAGGTCAGTCTCCATGTTCCACTGCAGCTAGTTTGTAGATGTATTATGACACAATGTGTCATCCAAGGTCGGTCTCCATGTTCCACTGCAGCTAATTTGTAGATGTACTATGACACAATATGTCATCCAAGGTCAGTCTCCATGTTCCACTGCAGCTAGTTTGTAGATGTAGTATGACACAATGTGTCACCCAAGGTCAGTCTCCATGTTCCACTGCAGCTAGTTTGTAGATGTATTATGACACAATGTGTCATCCAAGGTCAGTCTCCATGTTCTACTGCAGCTAGTTTGTAGATGTATTATGACACAATGTGTCATCCAAGGTCAGTCTCCATGTTCCACTGCAGCTAGTTTGTAGATGTATTATGACACAATGTGTCATCCAATGTCAGTCTCTACATTCCAATGCAGCTAGTTTGTAAATGTACTATGACACAACATGTCACCCAATCTCAGTCTCCATGTTCCACTGCAGCTAGTTCGTAGATGTCTAAGAGACCTGTTTGCTGGTTGTAGGTTCGCTTCACGGCGCTGCGTGTCATCTCTGGCGCTGCGACTCAGATGGGCGACGACTACGTCCTGCTGCTGCCAGAAACCATCCCCTTCCTCGCCGAACTCATGGAAGGTGAGCTCTTCTACCTGCTTCTTAACAATCTGCAGTTTTTCCTCGAAAGAATGTTGTGATGCTGCCTGTTCACCTGTTTTGTCTATTTTGTCGCACTGTTAGGACCCACTCATGGAAGAACGCTAAATAACTTAGCGAATGTCTTTACGTCCTCAAAAACCTTACTGTATAAACAAAAATTTAAAACATTTGTTTTTTGTCTGAATGACCTTGGGATGATATTTACGCATTAATTTTGTTACTTTCAGATGAATGCGAAGAGGTGGAGAGGGAGTGTCAACTCGTGATCGCCAACCTCGAGACTGTCTTAGGAGAATCTCTACAAAAATACTTCTAATAAAACAGAGTCTATATCAAACTAAACATCTACGTACCAAGACGAAGTAATATAGGGCACAGAGTGATTGCAATTCCGCCATCATCCACAAGGAAATTGTAAGATAGCGCTAATGTTATCAGTTGTTATAATCTATTATATTTAGATGAGGTTAAATGGCAGGCCCCAAAAAATACGTGTGATAAAATCCATTGATAATTTCCACTTAGTGTTTTGGATGGCGTCGGGGGGCAAAGTGGCTGCTTCCATATCACTAAAGCTATGTGCCCTATACAGTAGAACCTCTATATCGGGGACATAGTCTGCATCTTCAAACACTATGAAATTGAACGGCAGTTTTCCACGGAAATCCTTGTTTTCATTTCATATTTATAAAATCCCTTTTCTTGTGTCAAAGATAACATAAAGTGGGTCTTATTCATGCCAATAAAACAGTGGGTTAAATCTCTCAGACTCTCAGACCCATTCCATGACAAACACTGATGTACTATCCATGTTTTCTTGGTCTCTCAGAGGTGGTAAATTCCACTTGAAAAACTTTACCACTTTTTTTCTCGATCCCAACCGACAGCCTGTCTTTTGATGGCTTTTTTTTGGTATTTCGTACCCTAAATTGACCACTCTATAACGCAGTTAACCATTTTTGTTTTTGAATTGAGGGTGTTTCGCTTAACGGGGATGTACTTCATTGTGGTACAGTACAGAGGTTCTACTGTATTTTTATGAATTTTACTCAAATATAAGATGAGTCAGAAAGTAAGCGGAGTGGAGGGTAATCAGGTACCCATGTTCATGTCTACAAGAATTTACGAAACATTTGAAAATTCAAATAAACATCATTATTATTGTTCTCTTGATTTATGTTTTTGTTATTGTCAGGATCATCTTTGCAGTTTTTTTTAACATTTTAAAAATACTCCAGGTCTGTAGTTGTGTATGATTAATCTAGGGTTGTACTATCGTAAAACTGGATGAATTTTAGTCTTGGCCACCGTATGCCACGACTGGAGTTTGGCATAGTGACTTCATGAGGCGAAGCCGAGTGAAGTCCTGAGCCAAAACTCCAGGAGTGGAGTGCAGTGGCCAAGATTAAAACGAATCTGGTTTTGATTTTATCCTACCCCGTCTCCTCGATTTTGCAATATTATGTGATAACAATTCTGTATGCCACTAGTGGCATATAAAACTCTGTATGTCAGTCAGCGTGGCATACAGAAACCCAATGTTAAGCCTATGGGATTTTATATTAGGGGTAGGATAAATGTAGATCCTTTTCTGTATGCCAAGGAGACCCAGGGACGATGGGGTCAACTTAATTCAACACTTATGGAGGACTACATGAATGGCTAAGACAGTCTTAGTGAACAAACTTAAATATTATCAAACTATAACCCTTGTACGAAGTACAAAAAAGGGTATTCATATATGATCCTAGATTATTATACGGGCGCCTGACCCATCTACAAGATGGTTCAGAAAAACAGACGACAGAATAAAGTGACTTTTCTTCAAACTTACTTTATTGCGTTGATTGCACGTTAAATGCACAATCCAAAGGGAACCTTGGTTTGGTAAGAATCTGTCCCTCATACAATAACTTAACGAGTCTCTTTAAACATCACAACCAGAGGAGGAAACGTGAAAACAGATTGCATTGACTTTTTTTGTTTAATAAAAATCATCCCTGTTGTTTGACATACAGCGTAATCTAATGGAGGATATGTATCGGGCTACTATAAAAGACGAGGAACCCAAACATGGTCGCATATTTACAGTTAAGCTTATTATAAAGCAAAAAAAAAAACCACGCTTGACCTGTGTATGAAATATCGGCAGCATATATGCTTTTTGGGGTCCATTTTTGTCAATAGGCATGATGCTTTCACAATAGACAAAAACACAGAGCATCACTAAAATAATATTTTAACGAGTGTGTAATGCATGTTCTTCCCTAGTGATAAAGAAGGACTTTTGGGCTAGTTAATGGATGACTGTAGAAGAAGCATAGCTGAGAATGTGTGTTGGCGAACAAAGTAACCGCTCCGACCCAGGGCCCTTCGAATAATCTAGGCTCAGCAGACCCTTTTCTGTACCTCATACATGGGTAATGGTTTGATATTTAAGTTTGTTCACTCAGACAGTCTTAGCCGTTCATAAGTGTTGAATAAAGTTGGCCCACATCGTCCCTGGGTCTCCTTGGCATACAGAAAAGGATCTACATGTACGAACCTAGATTATTTAACAAGCCCCTGTAATATGGAAACAGATGAGACTGGGCTGAAACCAAAGCCCGCCTTCGTGTAAGTAACTTCAGTTGAAGACGCCCGAGAAGTTATGTAAGCAGAGATGCAAGTCAAGTCTAGAAAGAAGTCGGAAATTCTACAAACCATTAATATCTGTACTCTTTATCTCCAATGTGAAACTTTATTCCACTATATATATATATAATCATTAAACTAGCATCTCTGGAGTAAAACCTGACCAAATATTTGCACCAATTATCAAAAGGAATTTGCAGCAATACAGATACTCGGGGCCCATTTAATAATCTAGGATCCTTTACAATAACGCCTACAGGGGTTATCATTTGATAATATCTAAGTCTGGTGGCTAAGACAGTATTAGCCGTCCATAAGTGTTGAATTAAGTTGAACCACAACATCCCTCGGTCTCTATGGTATACAAAAAAGGGTCTACATGTATGGTCCTAGATCATTAAACGGGCCCCTAGCTACACTCTTGGGGGAAATCTGATGCAACATGTTTAAATATTCAGGTTGTTGGGGTTTTGTGCCACGCTAACCACCAGTTCTTGTATCATGGCAAGATCGAATCTATGAGATGATGATGACAGAGAAGCAGGAAACACAGCGGCACGGCTGACATTCAACCCGCGACCTTATGATTTGTATGCTTGCGTGCTAGTGACCAGACTATCCGACTGCCATTTAATGGTACTTAAAGAATGATTAACCTCACTGAATTCCTTTTTACGTGTTGTGGCATTTCACACCTTATCGACAGCCAGGGGCCCGTTGAATGATCTAGGATCGTACATGAAGGCCCTTTTCTGTACCCGTACAAGAGTTATTGTTTAATGATATTTAAGTTTGTTCACTAAGACAGTCTTAGCCGTCCATGAGGTTGTCCATGAGTGTTGAATAAAGTTAACCTACATCGTCCCTGGGTCTCCTTGATGTACAAAAAAGGGTCTACATGTACGAGCCTACATACAACCAGTTACCGACATGCCCGAGACTCGAAACCCTGTACTCGGGAGATGAATGTACTACAGACATGCCCGAGACTCGAAACCCTGTACTCTGGAGATGAGTGTACTACGGACATGCCTGAGACTCAAACCCTGTACTCGGCAGATGAGTGTACTACGGACATGCCCGAGACTCAAACCCTGTACTCGGCAAATGAGTGTACTACGGACATGCCTGAGACTCAAACCCTGTACTCGGCAGATGAGTGTACTACGGACATGCCCGAGACTCAAACTCTGTACTCGGCAGATGAGTGTACTACCGACATGCCCGAGACTCAAACTCTGTACTCAGCAGATGAGTGTACTACGGACATGCCCGAGACTCAAACTCTGTACTCGGCAGATGAGTACTACAGACATGGCCGAGACTCAAACCCTGTACTCGGGAGATGAGTGTACTAAGGACATGCCCGAGACTCAAACTCTGTACTCGGCAGATGAGTGTACTACGGACATGCCCGAGACTCAAACTCTGTACTCGGGAGATGAGTGTACTACGGACATGCCCGAGACTCAACCTCGGTACTCTTAAAGCACAACCACGCAGGGAATTGTAGTGGCAAGTAAAGGAAATTAAGTTAATTAATCAATCAATAATTAGCCGGAAAAAATGCCCTGGCAGAGGCCAATCTATGTATCCTTTCTTTGTACAATAAAAAAAGAAATTGCAATATTGTTAAATTGCATTATGAAACAGTGTTATACACTGCTGGGATTTCTTTCTGATACACATAGTATAATCTATTCGAGATGCAGTTTATAAAAGTAGACTTGTGTCACCCCGTAGGGTCTACAGCTGATAATATGGAATTATCGCACGGACCAAACGCCACTATGTAGGAGTCTATAAATGCTGGGTATCGTCCGGAGTAGTCTGGTGAGCTGTGAGACATCGGATATGATCAGTCAATGATAGTCATAAAAACACGACTACCAGACCCGGTGAGACACGATCAGTCGTGTCGAGTCTTATCCAGTCCAGTCCAGTCCCATTCAGTTATGGCATCTCATATCAAGTCCAGTCGTCTCGTGTCTGGTCCATTCGCGACCAGTTTGGTTTCGGTTTGGTCCATTCGCGACCAGTTTGGTTTCGGTCTGGTCCATTCGCGTCCTCCAGTTCGGTTCGGTCATGGCATGTCGTGTTCAGTCCACTTGGTTCACGGTTCGGTTTGTGTTCAGTCTGAACGAGTCCAGTCCGGTCATGTTCGGTCGTGGCAAATCCACTCGTGTTGGATCCACACAAACGTCCCTGGGTAACATGGGCTAAGACTGTTTTAACTTTTCATCCTCTGACTATATCCATCTGCAGTACAATTATCTGCCGCTAGAGGGCAGCTGTAGAGGGGCAGCTATCACGTGACACGTTAGGGATTACGTGGACTACACCGTAGATTACCCTGTGGACTACATATCTTGCAGGACATTTGGCAGTAACAGAACCTCATTGAACAACACTACACAGACACACATACTATCCGGTTTTAATATCCCGTTTTTAGAATATACTGAACCATACACAGAAAATATCGCGGGGAGGGACTCTAGTTTAATGCCGTGTATGGGGATGAAGAAAAAGGATGATCTGCTACGATGTCAAACTGAACCTTTGAGTGATAACTACCCGTGATATATTTGCGTATACATTCCTCCCCACAACCCCTTCACTGCTACACTTTGGAAAATTCACTTAGAAATAATTTTTTTCTCAGCGAAAACCAGACTAGTCGTACATTACCAAGAATATAAAATAATTCTGGCGTACACAGCAACTCCCAAATCTACTCGGCAGCGCAATATAGCATCCCACAAGGTATAATAGAATTTCGATTTTGTCGATGATAACTCGAACCTCCCCGTACATATTTTTGGATGATTCCAGATTCAGCGACATTTTTTATATAACATATTTCAGACATTTTTCCATATTTCATACCATTTCATGATCTAGAATCTTAAATGGACACTCATTTTTGACAAAGATAATCGGATTAAAATCATCATTAATGTGCATGATTTCATTTGACGAACAAGGACGTACATTACTGCATGGCCCTCAGCTGAGAATGATCCCTTGTGATGTGTGCTGTGTTGCTTAGAACCTCTGAACAGGGTCATATGTCAACACATATCATCAAGAAACGTCACAAAATTTCATATGATTGTTCATGTGGCATGAGTTGTCTTCGCGGAGTGATTTCACGAAGCGAAACCGAGTGATATCTGTAGCGGAAGACAATGAACGCCACGTTAACAATTATATGAAATTGAGTGATGTTTAGATTTTTATCCTACCCCGTCATATATGTTTTTAACGTTATGTCACCTGTGGCATTTAAATATCATATGGCATAACCGTGGCATACAGTCACACCATGTAAAGTCCATGGAGATTTATATGAGGGGTAGGCTAAAGAGCAGTCGTCCAGCCACAATGCGAGGGAAAAAGAAATTTCATTTTACACAACGTCAGCAACAGATATCTTGATGGCGTAGAAGAGAATTTCGAAACATGGGTTTATGTTAATTATCAAAATTGTCTTTAACAGACCCATATATTTTATACATATTGAAGTCCAGCTGCCTTTTCAAATCAATAATAAGGTTTAACTCTTACAGATCAGCTACATCATAGAATAGTTTCTGAATCGAAGCCAAATCACCCCTTCCCCCCAAAAAAGTGATTTATGGTCAAAGGTGGTACCTTTTCTGTTGGATAAAAATATGCAGTTGACTAATTTCTGTGAATTCTATGCTGCTTTATTTGGCTGGGTTTTGTTGCACTACACCTGTTTAGTACAGAAAATATCCGATAGAGGGTGTATTGTAATGTCAACAACCCCCGGTAGGTGGCTCTTTATCTATACAAAATTCCCGCCCTTGTAGGAACCGAGAGGTACAACGGGTTACTCTTACGCAATATTGTAATGGGGTTTTACACATATTCTCCTCAATCTATGGCATTGGCCAGATTCAACCATGATCGATCCTCTGTAAGTGCTGGTTCCACAAACACAAGATATAGCGCGATTAGTCATGATTTGGTTGTCTTGCTAAATCTTGCCAGGATTTGAATAATCATGTTCATATTTGCTGCAATACATCTTGAGGTGTCGCGGTGGTGGAGCACCAAAGTATACACATGACATTGTAAAAAAGTACACATATTATCGCATGAGAAGTATTGTGACAAAGTAGGTACGACATATTGCGACACTGTAAGATATAAAGTGATATACCATAGCAAATCCATAATGTTGGTGGAACCAGCCCTATATTCTCCAAAACCGGTGCGCTTTTGATGGCCTTAAATACAGATATTCTTCCTTACAAATGAAAAAGAGAATCACTCAAATAAAACAAGTTTGAATTTCATGGAACGTGTCACGTGATATTTGTGAGTGTGACGTCATATGGAATGTGTGACGCAACATTTATTTTTGAAAAACAAAAGAACAAAAAAAAAAACCACATCATTTTCACTTTCTTACTTCATACACCAAGCACCCACTGTACATGTCCATCCAACGTGAATTTTCTCTCCCACATCAAACTCGGGGAAGGAACTCTCTGGCCGTATCGCATTCCCCACAAGAATCTCTCCACGTACTGTATTTCCCACCCTATGTACATCACCACTGCCATCAAATTCAGGTCCAAGGAACGAGTTATTAAAAAAAGAATTAGAATTTTTTTTTATAATAAATCGGCCCATGTCCTAGCAATATTCCCTGTACGGCCAGTCTAAGGGTGCACCAGCCAGTACACTGGATTTCCAAATGATTTCTCTCCGTTCTCTGAGATTTTATTTCTGGTGGTGTTTGAGCTTGTCGAGCAGCTCATTCGCCTCCTCGCCTGTCTTGACTCGGATGAGGAAGCTGTCATTTTATTTCTGGTGGTGTTTGAGCTTGTTGAATAGCCCGTCCGCCTCCTTGCCCGTCTTGACTCGGATGAGGAAGCTGTCGTTTTATTTCTGGAGTTGTTTGAGCTTGTCGAGCAGCTCGTCCGCTTCCTCGCCCATCTTGACTCGGATGAGGAAGCTGTCGTTTTATTTCTGGAGTTGTTTGAGCTTGTCGAGCAGCCCGTTCGCCTCCTCGCCCATCTTGACTCGGATGAGGAAGCTGTCGTTTTATTTCTGGTGGTGTTTGAGCTTGTCGAGCAGCTCATCCGCCTCCTCGCCCGTCTTGACCAGGATAAGGAAGCTGACGTTTTATTTCTGGTGGTATTTGAGCTTGTCGACCAGCTCGTTCACTTCCTCGCCTGTCTTGACCTGGATTAGGAAGCTATCGTTTTATTTCTGGTGGTGTTTGAGCTTTTCGAGCAGCTCGTCTGCCTCCTCGCCTGTCTTCACCCGTATGAGGAAGCTTGTTGGTTTGGGGTCCGTCTCCTTGGGGTCCACTGGCGGGTTGGCCATGCACGTCATTGACACATTGTTCTTGCCCTGTCGTGCGAAGGGGATGCTTGACGACAACATAATGTTCAGGAGAATGTTCCCTGAAACAAAGTGATATATGGGCATTAGTGTTACCACGTCAGCCAGGATTGGTTTACATAATTACTTCACCTCTTGTATTCCCCCCCATAGACTTACCATGGGGAACTTAGTCTCAATGCCAATCGAGTATTTAGAAAAAATACTGAATGCGGAGTATGTCTAAAATGTGAGACAATTAGTAAACGTGAGAGGTAAGATAAATTCAGAAACATATTCAATTTTACAGTCAGAGCTCAATTCTTTCTCGTTTGAATCGCCATGTAATTCACGCGACTTCGCCTTGTTGGCTGGGAAGGTGGGAGGGTGTAGAACTGGCTGGTTGGCTGGATGGGTATGAGGGTGTAGAACTGACAGGTTGGTCGGGTGTGTATGAGGGTGTAGAACTGACAGGTTGGTCGGGTGTGTATGAGGATGTAGAACTGGCTGGTTGGCTGAGTGGGTGGGAGGGTGTAGAACTGGCTGGTTGGCTGAGTGGGTGGGAGGGTGTAGAACTGGCTGGTTGGCTGGGTTGGTGGAAGGGTGTAGAACTGGCTGGTTGGCTGGGTGGGTGGGAAGGTGTAGAACTGGCTGGTTGGCTGGGTTGGTGGGAGGGTGTAGAACTGGCTGGTTGGCTGGGTTGGTGGAAGGGTGTAAAACTGACAGGTTGGCTGAGTGGGTGGGAGGGTCTAGAACTGGCTGGTTGGCTGGGTTGGTGGGAGGGTGTAGTGCCAAGTGGCTTACTCCATATGACCTACTGACTGGATAAAGCCCCAAACCTTTCACTTGTTTCATTCATCACAGATGAAACAACTTGTGTTGCCAGTTCATTTGGGACATACCTAGGTTGGTGTCGGCTCTGATGAGGAATTGTGTCTTCTCGTCGCACGGTTTGAGGTGAATGAAGCCTACACCCCGCTCCGTCCATGCGCCGCTCTTCTGGTAGTACAGTTTACATCTGTGTAGAAACAGGGAAACAAACTTAGTTATTACATACCTATGGCCGAACGTCTATGAAATACTACCTGCTACTAGGGGTGTAGTATAAATAATGTTCGGGCGCACTGCGCCCGTAGTGAATATTCGGGCACACTGTGCCCATAGTGAATGTATCAGGTCAAAATCTGCATAATTTATAAAATGACATTTTTCTTGATATTTAGGTATGTAATAATAAGAAAATGTAGTGACTGAGCCCGCAGGTATGCCCTTCTCTGCCTTTTGCCTCTGCTTGCGGCATCTGGACATATTTATGGCATCAAAATACTTTGAACGGCCATCCCTTCGGGCTCAGTAACCACATTTTCTCTTATTACTTATGGTAGTACAGTTTACATCTGTGTATTAAGAAAAAACGTAGTTACTGAGCCCGTAGGGATGGCCGATGTCATTTGTACTATATTAAATACCTCCCGACTCCAGAGCAGAGGGACATATTTTTGGGACTAAGGGCTGAGAATGGCATCACTATGGACTCGCTCACTACATTTTCTTATCATCATATGCCTATAATCGGTGAAGAAAAACCCATTTTATTATCTTACAAAGTCATTGCTTTATTACCGTTCCAATACGTCACAGTGAGCACGAACATTATTCATACTGCACCCTTCCTCTTCCGAGATATTTGAATATCGCATCATGTTTACAGTACTCTAAAAACTTATACACCTCTGAAATTTGGGAACCGCTTGTTTTCATAGCCTTGTCTGAACATCACTTACAGCATAATGGGGGGTAGGGGTGTGTGTGGCTTGATAAAAGTAGAGGTGGATTGTGATTTCACAAAGTCCGGTGACTGGTATTCTCTGCTTCATCCGCATGCCCCCAGATGTCAGCACCAGACATGTGAAGGTGGCCGAGTGCCATCACTCTCCATACACAGTTCTGCTTGTTTGTTTGGGTAGTTTAACGTTTAATTTGTACAATTAGACTTTTTCCTCACAAAACTTGAGGTGTACCTAAACCTCCTCTCGTTGCTTATCAAATAATAGTCTGATTATTGGGTAACAAGAAATATTCTTACTTCTTTGTGTAGAAAGAGCCTTCCTCTTCTATTTCTTTAACCTCGACTTTCGGTGGTTCATAGTCCTCATCTAAAAAAAGCAAAACACAATAGAGTGAATTATGAACGTTTTCATGAGGAATTTTCTGCGTCAAAGAGAAAATGTGAAAAACATATCGGTGTCAGCCCTGGCATGGGGCTGAGGGCGTGTGGGGAGCATCAAACTACAGTTTTATCAGCATGAATGTGGCTCAATTAGTATAATCTTTGTTTTAACGCAAGAAAATAGGATTTTATAAACTGGAAATGAAAGCATGGATTTTTATGGAAAAGTGGAAAGATCTTGAGAGCATCTGATAACATTGAACATGTATGTATCATTATCACGCTGTAAACTTAAAGTGCTGATTTCACTATGTTTGAACTAAAGGGCCGATTTCGCCAACACGATGGATTTGTTGTGATATATCTTGTAATATCTAACAGTGTCATGATATATCGTCCCTCAGTTGTCAGCATAAACGTAGCCGAGCGATGTCGTGCGTATGTTTTGGTGCTCCACCAGCCTGACACCTCAAGACACATCGCGACAAATAGGCACACAATTATTTAAAAGAAGCCCGATTTAGCAAGACAACCAAATCGTGGCCAATCTTGCTATATCTTGTGTGTCGATGAAATCAGCCCCTAAGCCTGACTCGCTGGATCAGGATGAATCGTGTATGCCTGCCTGGTGAGCGATAATAGGGGCTTCACATGCAACAGGTGTGATGATCTTTTAGATCCAGCAAGATCTAGCAAGGTACAGCGAGACACAGCCCTTCCAGGCAAACAAAATTGTGCTTGTGGAACCAGAACTTTAAAGAGTGTACTTACCTTCCGCTGTCTTGGTCTGTGTCGCGCCGGAGGTCGCAGCAGCTGCGGCGGTGGCGAAGGAGAAGGGTTTGGCATCGCCCGATGTGCTCGATGGTTTGAACGAGAAACCAGAGGCCAATGGTGCTGCCGGAAGTGACGTACTGCCGAAGAGGGATGACGATGTGGATGACGTGAGGGCAGCGGACGCACCAAATGGGGACGGTTTAGCAGCTTCCGTGGTGGCAGGGAATTTGAGACCGGTGCTGCCGCCTGTGGAGAAACTGAAGCTGGGCGTAGTGACTGGAGCTGTAAATGAGAAGATGGCAGAATGTGGTCAGGAGGGTGACAAGGTCCACTTGACTTACATGCCTGGTTGTTATTATCATATACCTGTAAACGAGAAGATGGCGGAACGTGGTCAGGACAGTGACAAGGTCCACTTGACTTACATGTCAGGATGTTATTATCATATACCTGTAAAAGGGAAGATGGCGGAATGTGGTGAGGACAGTGACAAGGTCCACTTAACTTACATGCCTGGTTGTTATTATCATATACCTGAAAACGAGAAGATGGCGGAATGTGGTCAGGAGGGTGACAAGGTCCACTTAACTTACATGCCTGGTTGTTATTATCATATACCTATAAACGGGAAGATGGTGAAACGTGGTCAGGAGGGGGACAAGGTCCACTTGACTTACATGCCCAGTTGTTATTATCATATACCTATAAACGGGAAGATGGCGGAATGTGGTCAGGACAGTGACAATTCCACATTTGTAATGTGGAATTTACTGACTCAAATACACTGAGAAATCATGAAAAACACATCGATATTGGCCATGGAATGGGGTTTGGGATGTAAAGCTTAAACCCCCTTTTTGGAACTATTCATTCTCTTTGTTTTACACTATGAAAAACCATTTCATAAACTGAAAATTGAAACAAGGACTTCCTTGGAAAATAGGGAGACTGCTATCTCTGATATAATGCAACTATTTCCTACCCTCTATAGAAAGCAAAGTATATTAAGCTACATGTAGACTATTTCGATTGGCAATCAGCAATACTAGACCTACATATGAAACGTAGGTGGGTTACCTCGTGGTGATACTTTTATGGATCAGTGCACACAGGAACTGAGCCCCGTCTGCTTGGTCCCTGATTATGTGTCTCAATATGGTAAACAAAACTCTTGTTTCTATGTTGGTTGGTTGGTTGGTTTGATTTAACGTCCAGTTAACCATTGCAGGTTCTTACCAGACTTTCTCAAGGTTCTTTTACACCACAAGGGTGGTGATCGAATCTATGAAATGAATTTAGGTGGAAACCTCACCCCTACACATTTACCGAGGTGAGAGTTCTTTTACTTCCCATACCACATAGACATGGTATGAGAAGGATTGGCCTTTGATATAGCAGTAAATCTACCACTGCTGGGTATTTGTTTGTTTGGGTAGTTTAACGTCCAATTACCCCAATAAAGTAAGTTAACCTTAGATAATGTGGAAAATGATATTTCAAATAATTCCCCCAACCAAATACCATTTGACTTGGTCTTGACTGATTCCGAGTACATAATTTCAATCACGTATTTTTTATCAGTACAAATGAAAATCTTACAATTCAAGATATCAGCAATTCATCTTGAGGCACTCTCAAGAGTTAACTTAGAACTGACCTTCTGGGGACTTGGCCGGTGGGGACTTGCTCGGTGAGGACTTGCCGGGCTCTTCGGCTGGCGCGCTGCCTTTGCTGCTGCCCGTGCTCGTCTTGTCCGGGTTCAGTTTCTCCACCTCAGCGAGGTGCTTCTCGTAGTCGTGGAAGATGGGTGTGAGCACGCAGTGTGCATTTTTATTCACATGCGCTGCGATCCACTTGGCCACACTCTCGTTGAGCGCACGGAGCTGCTGTAGGTATCGTGATTTACTCGTTGAGGTGTTTCCATTGATCACAGAGTCAGTTTTCTTCTCGGTCGCTGCTTCGGAGTTGGTCCCGAAAGTGGGTTTCGCAGCTCCGAATGTGGCGCCTCCACTGAGACTGAACGGGGCCATGCCTCCGTTGGCCAGGCCGCCCAGAGGCTTGGCAGTGTCTTTGTTGAAGCTGAAGGTGGGTTTCGTGTTCGAGGATACGAAACCAGAGAATCCTTTAAACGCAGTGGCACCCGGTGCCCCGTCCCCTCCAGTGTCGTCCTGGAAACATAAGCAAAGATTATGAAAATATGGCTATAACACCTCTATCACAAGCCAAAAAAAAATTTTAATTAATTATATGGAAACATAAGCAATGTATGAGGTCTATGCCAGATTCATTTGATAACTTAATTGGAATCTTGTGGATTTGCACAGTACGAAGCACAAGGATATTCCTTTTTTTTCTGGGAAAGCAAACATCTGGTCTTATGGTAGAATACACTGAAGTAAAATCAAATTCAAATCAAGCCATTTGGGAAATTGATGAACAAAATATAGGAAAAAAAAGAAAGAAAGTTGAAACAAAAATTTGGTTGACTTGTTAGGTTTTGTGTAATATACACACATAGGGTTGGACAAATTTACACAGTATCGTGTGTGATGTATTGCATGAAAGGATGTGAGAAATATCACAATACTGTAAGATATACTATATGGAAACTGGCTTACTGTCTTCGTACGTTAAAAATATGCGGGGAAATTATTGCTCACATACATCCCGATGCCGTAGGCAGAGGGATGTATGTGATCAATAATTTTACCAAGTATTTTGATGTACGAAGACAGTCAGCCTGTTTTTGTATTATCATATACCTAAAAATGGCAAAATCTTACTTAGTCACGTGATCACATACTCCGTATGTCACAGTGCGACGTATGGGTATAAATACGTCATGGGTAGGAGCGGGTAGTATATAAGTAGTTCATACAGCCGCAGGTATATATAATAAGATTTTTATTACAACAAATCCATCGTGCTGGTGGAACTAGCTCTTAACAGATACGGAACTATAGGTTGACTTACCGCTTGTCCAGTGAGCCCTCTGCGCTTGGCTTTCTTTATTTGTCGATGTTTGATGATGACATCACTACTTGCTTGACGAAACACGCCAGCCTGTTGATTAGAGGAATTACAATGAATGTTAGATTACTGGAGTCTTTAGATGAATTACATGTTGGTGTTTGGATCAGGGATGAAGGCAACAGCTAGAAATTTGGTTTGGTTTGTTTGTTTATTTAACGTCCCTGGGTCCTGTTTATAGACAGCGACGTCTTTATTAGTGACCACGGAAAAAGAGTGACTCATCTAGTGACTGTTTTAGTGACAGTCACTTTTTTGCGTTGCAGTCCCGATCATGATTTTACAGTGCGATCACTGTTGATTTGGTCACTAATAGGACGGTCCCTGTTGAAACGATTACTATTATAGTGATAGAATCAAAACAATCACTATTTCTATGGATATTTACCTGCCAACAACCAAATTGTCTTTGCCAAGTCAATTTCGAAAATTGTCTGTGCCTCTTTGGCAACGTCAAATAAAAATAGTGACATGCATTGGCTTGTCACTGATAGTGACCGTTTTATTGATCATTTATGGAAAAATCACTATTGATGAGCATGACTATGCAACGCAAAACGGTCACTCTTAATCGGTCACACCTGTGACTGATCACTGTTAAGTAATTATCACGACTATGACACGTGATGCGCTGGAAACGATCACTATTAACGATAGTCACGACTATAAAACACCCCCAGGGGTCCCTGAGGGCATATGACTAACTCATGGTTAAGCTTTTCTTGCTGGTTTTACACCACAAAGGTGGTGATCAAATCTATGAGATGAATTCAGGCAGAAATCTCTCCCCTACACATTTACCAAGGTATATAAAATGTCGGAATTCTGTCACATGTCTGAAAACTTGCATCCATGCGATATATAAATGTAATTACTTAGTTTGGTAAAAGCAATGAGGGAGAATGACTGTTCCAATCATCACAGGCACTCAATCATGAATGTGGAACGCGAATGATTCATCCCGGTACAAAAAGAAACAAACACAAAAAATGTCTAACAGTCTGCCGAGTATGTTTTATGTAATTCGATTCTAATTAATTAAACCAAAATCAATTCGGAACTGAACGAAGGAGAACCCTGAGGGTTAAGTCGTTAGTTCACAAACCGTTTTTCAGTTAGATTTCGTAGATGAACCTTGATTATTCATCCTAGAGAGTCATCAAGGTGACTAATAACATTAAAAAAAAATCTTTTCAAGTGCTGTGAAAAAGAGATCTGAACTTGTTTAACAGACTGCTGACATCAGTAACGATGTGATAAATCGTGAACAGTGTTGACGTGATACATGCACGGACCGAACCTGCTCCTTCTCATGACCATTGAAGAAAAGTTGAAGAGTTCAGATAAGAATGATGATGTCAGAAAATCCCTGACCTTTTTGCAGTGATGACCCCCTGCCATTCCCCTTCTCTATAATGTTAACTTGTATACCTGGTGAGTTTGTTTGTTTGGGTAGTTTAACGTCCAATATGTTCTATTAGACTTACTTTGGGTTTGACCGAATCTATGAGACGAATTTAGGTAGGAATCTCACCCCAATACATTTACCGAGGTGAGAGTTCTTTTACTTCCCACACAATATAGATGTGGTATGAGAAGGATTGGCTTTTGACATAGCAGTAAATCTTCCACTGCTGGGCTGAAGGAGAAAAGTGGCTGCAGTGGTACTCGAACCCACAAAGTCTGACAACGGAGGTACGACACATAGCGACACTGTAAGATATTACAAGATATATCACGACAAATCCATCGTGTTGGTGGAATCAGCCCTTAAATGTACTTACTTCTTCCGTTTCGTCTTCTTGATCCCAGTTATCATGGTTCATTTCACTAAGGGCTCCGCGTTTTGCCATTTTTTGTGTGGTTTATTAACTTCTGAAAAAACATAAAATCATATATAAATTAGTCCAAATGAACATTGATTTCTGAAATACCAATAATTTTAAGTGCATTCTGAAACAATATACCCAATATTAAGAGGCAATTTGTGCTTACTTGATATCTAATAAAATAATATATCTTTAAAATAAAATTATCATATAAGTAAAAATGAATCTCCCACAAGAAGGTGTGCTGGGAAGCAACAATTCCATATGCTTTGATGAGATGGTAATAATTAGAAGGAAACTCACGAGATGAAAATAACTTGATCCATGCTCTACCAAGTTTGACTGTGGAGTAATTCAAAAAGTGAAGCTGAGTGAATTACTCTGCGGTCAAATAAGGTGGAGTGCGGACCAAGTTATTTTCATCAAGTGGGTTTCTGATTTTATCTCACCCGGTATAACATCATTGATTAATCTCGGTCCTCAGTGACCCAATTTCTTACCTCAGAATCACCATAACAGTATCATCATAACAGTATATTCTAACCCTGATGAAAACAACATAGTGTCAAAACGTAGGTGCTTCTTGTACTGAATTAACTCATGACCATTAAAGCCTAACCAAAACCATTTGGTGGACTAGTGATTTTTGTCTTCAACTCTCAATCATATTATCAATAAATAAAATAAATCACCCAATTACCCATTGAGTATTAGGTACACTACCTCTGACATTACACAAACGAGAAGGAGTCCTTCAAGAGATTGATTATACCGTACCTGTAGAAGTGGAGGCTACTAGACTCAAATATATATCATCAACAACTTTACTATCATCTCATTACTACATATATATATTTATATATATCATCCTTAACTTTGAACCCAACTTCGGGTCTAATTCAACCTCCTTTGATTTAGATGTGACATTCGATTATCTCATGAAATATAATTTGTACCATGGATGTGTCTGAAAAACTCGGCATTTGCTGAGAGACTCTTATTCTAAATATTAAAAAAGAGGATTTAGAAAACGTGGCTAAGAACACTTTTAACCCCAACCGATGCCTAGAAAAGAAAAAAAAACACAACTAAATATAAAAAAAAAAATACCTTCAAGGCCGTGGAGTATGAATTCCCAACGTTAAGTCTATGCGGAAAATACCGGGGTGAGATACTCAGCTACAGGTGCTGCCTGGTTGCACGTTGTGGGTGTGGACTCAGGTGAGCATGGGCCATGCTTTAAATACACCTGCATTTACTCACAGAGCCACCTCAGCGCCTGGTTCACACTCAGAGCGTGCCACGCGTAGAGCATGCGGCACTCCATCGCGCTGAGACAGAGTGTGAAGCTGCCTTAACGCTGTGAGCCGCGCATCCACACCCCGCGTACAACGACTCGCCCGGTGACCCGTCTAGGGCGTCACTACCCTGCCATCTGGTGACTGATGGGTGCACTAACACTCACTCCAGGGAAGGGACCTGGGACCCGCCTAGCTACAACTGTGTGGAATTCTCACCGGAGGGGGCACTACACTGGGCTCTGAGCCTTCTGAAGGGATCTATGAAATACATACGTGACACTACAACAGACGTGAAGTGCGTGGCTAATAAGGGGAATTATCCACTGGGAATACAGCGCCACTGATGCAGCCCAGATAGAATTTGGTATCAGGTACAACTACAAACATGTGTAAGGAGACTAACGAGCCATCATATTATAGGGGTTGTTACAGGCCTCCCAGTTCCATCTTCCTCAATATAGGTTTTCAATAGGTTTTGAAAATCAAAATATAGGTTTTTCAAGGCTAAAAATATACTTTTATTATTCACCATAATGGTGTAAAAATATAGTGATTTAACGACTTCTGCACATGTGCATGCTGAGTTTCAAAAAGGCAAGTCAGACTGCAGAAGTCGCAGACAAATTGACCTTAAGATTTAGTTTGTTTGGGCAATTAAACGCCCAATATACTCTATTAGACTTACTTTGGGTTTGACTGAATCTGTGAGATGAATTTAAGTAGAAATGTCACTCCTACACATTTACCGATCTCAGTGTTCTTTTACTTCCCACACAATATAGACGTGGTATGAGAAGGATGGCCTTTGATATAGCAGTAAATCTACCACTAATGGGGATGAAGGAGGAAAGAGGCTGCAGTGGGACCCAAACCCATGAAGTCTGACAACCTTCGGATTACGAGGCCAGTGCTCTTTACCACTGAACTAGCTCCCCACCCTGTTCGTTTAGTTGTTGTAACACTCCCTTTTCACCCCCCCCCTCCCCCCCCCCCCCCCCCCACTGAGGGACAATTTGTCAGCGAGTTGCCTGTAACTATGAATCAAACATGTTTGATATTTTCATTACCAAGACATGTGTCATTCATAGCAAGAAAACAAACCATATTCACAGTAACCATGACCTGATTCTATCGACAAGCTTCCAAGAATTGTTGATTTACTCTGATTACCCCACCCTCTAATGTCAGGCCAGATTTTTATCCTACCTAATAAAAAAACTCCATAGGCTTAACATTGGCCGAGTATATTCTGGCGAACGTGCAGTAAAGTGTTATTTATTGCACGCAGGTAAGAAATGAATTATTGGAGATGGGGTAGGATAAATACTAAACTGAACTTGAGTGAGCAGTGTTATTGTTTACTGCACTCTGGTCAGGTCTGCTTCTCACTAGGCTCGGCCAATGCCTCGCGCAGTAATTCGCGACCTGTCCATCGAGCGATAAACACTAACTCTTGTTCAGTTTCTACTAAGTATCCAAAATGTATTTAAGATGATTTAAGAGGGTTCATGTTCAGGTTGATTTCCCTAATCACGTTAGTAGGCCGACACATTCAAGTGGAGTGTACTAGATTGAACATAGATCTCACACTTATCACACAATGGCCTGGGGTACTTTTCAATAGGAATTCGACGCACCTGATTAAAGTCGATCCAAAGTAAAGAGAAACAAATCAAAATAAGACAATATATATTCAAATGTTGGAGTGGTGACACAACAGAGAAGCTTTATAGTGTCTTGGTACTGTTGAATAATACCATGGACTGCATACTCTGACAGTTCATGATAATACTGACTGCAATCCTTCAGCGGCTTCACTAGTATATTCTGATTGAAGAGGAACTTTGCAGAGCTTTTCCTTTAGCACTCAACACCAAGAAACAAGGCAATTTAAATAGGTACTTCAGCTGCAAATAAATATCGATCCTCATATTCACTGATAGTAAAGCAATCCTTATAAAGAACTAATACAGCATAACAACAGTTTAGCAGAAAAAAATATATTCCTCATATAAATAGCAAAATAAACAATTAATATCAAGTAAACACCTTCTTTAGAGTACTTATCAAGGGCAAAGGTGAAAGTCAAGATTTTTAGTTGTACAAAAATGTTCAATGATGGAATATCCTTTCTAGCCTAGACAATTTGCCATCTATTTGAACGTAGGTTTCTTTGTAATAGCATTTAACCCGCATAAGTAAAAACTGAATAAAAACCTTCTCGCTGATAGTTGAGGCTGCCTTGTGTAATTATAAAACAAATTAATTCTCTCTTCATCTGGTTGGAGAAAACTACTCTCATTGGACTTGTTTGGTCACTTAAACTAGAGATGAGCAATTACGATTATTATAACTGGGAAGCATGCCAAAAACATGACCATCAGTGTTGTTTTTTAAAATAAGCTTCCTTTAACTATTCATACTGATAAGCTGGCATATCATCAATTAAGAACTATCTACGCATCTATCAATATCATACAGTATCGAAAGGGGTACTGATAGTGTTATTGACAATAGGACACATGATATTGATACAAGAATAGACGCTATATTTTACATAACACAATATCTCCAGCTGTAAGGTACACCAAATGTACACCTTTAGTGAAATTAGAACGATCACTACTACTACTATTAGATATCTTGCAAAGGCTCTATAGAGCATTGATTGTACTACTATACCAAAGAGCCTAGCCTTGGGATTAATGCCTACAAACAACGCAGTACAAGTTACAACTACTATTACAATACAATGCATCAGAAATGACAGCTGAAGCCACATCTCGCATTCGAATCTCAAACAAACAAAGACATCGAGTACATTGTACAAAGGAAGGTACTTCAATTAACTGTAGTTCTAGTAAGTACATGACACTGGTTGACAGTCGTGCTAATCTGATGGCAGAGGCTGAGTAGTGCAGAAAGCGCCAGTGTTGACTGGTGGCTCTACTTAGTCTTAGGCTACTGTCACATGTGACTCAAGCGCTCAGTTACATGGAAATCATCAATATAGTTAAATAAAGAACTACAGACACAACCAGTTGTGACAAATGTCTCTATGGTAAACCTATTCGATGGCGGGGACCATATTTATTTGTCAATGAATTTCTGTGGAGAGAGGTTGATGCGACTGGTTGCTTTTCACCCCAAGTTCGTCCAGAGAAACCACATGCAACTTTGGCTCATTGGGGAGACATCACCTATCTCGTGTCATACTATCGACTAATACCAGTGTCACTATGAAAATAAGAGGTTGTCCTAACTTACCTACTTGGTAACGAGTATTAATTAAGAATTTTGCCTGTGTTGACAGCAAATGAGCCGACACCAGAAGTAGTAATGAGCGTGTATTGCGCAGACCGGTGTGTCTGTGACAGCAAGTTTACTTTCTAACAGGAGGCTGCCATTTTCTGACCTCATTTCTTGGAGCACTCAGTGTATTACTGCGCTGACAGGTGGAAGAACATTCCGATGTTCTCTCTGCTAAAACATTCTTAGCGAAGAAAAACAATATTTTAGACATAGATTCTCCATCTAATGAAGTTTTGAGTTCCTGAAATTGAGTCGGCAAAACTTGAATACTTTAATTATAAACTCCTTCTTCAAAAGACGTAAGAAATCTTTCCTTACATCCGGGACTTGGACTTGATGTTCTAGACCTCATCACCGTTTTTGTACGGAGGACTATGAAACATAGTTCTGTGTAATAAATAGATTTATGATCAAATTCTTATATTTACAGTTCTTGAATGGTACCACAACTTAAAAGCGTAATTATATAAGCCTCTTACAGTTGTGTTTATTCTATAAGCTGGCTAAGAATGACCTTTGCATAAGTTTGTGTCGGCGGAGTTGTGTGATCGGCCCGAAGCTTGTTTTTGTACCCTCAGCGTGCGGAAGACCGAAACAAGTTGGATAATATTGCCGAAGTATTCTTGGATTCTACTTTATACTGAACACACTCGGGATTTACGTTGTTGGTGAAGTGTCCTGGATGTCAAAGGATGTCTAGAGTGGATTTAGACCATATCCAAGCGCAGCTGAAAGTTGCGATACAAAGCCATCAGGTTGTATTCTAAAGTTACTTGCACCCTTTTCAATCAATGATTCACCATCACCATCACCATGTTTATGCACTTGCTTGTTGTGGTCATGTTTCGTTGGTATGTGTATAATTGGCCTTCTACAAACCATTAAAGTATAGGGGGCTTTGTAGTAATCCTTTAGCTATATTTTATACGACTTTCTCGGGGTAGGATATGCAGTTGCAAACTGAGCATAGCGTGGGATAGGAGTCAACCGGAGGAAGAATATTCCGTCCTGTAAGTGACTGTTGTTGTTGTGGACCGGGGCGGGGGATGCGGTACAGTTTACTTCATAACCAACTCTAAGCCATCAATAAACCCCCTGTCGTTAGAAAATAGTGTTTGGTAATAGTTGTGACGGTTTGGAATAACAAATTTATTCTTATACTGTTTAGATACTGGTGGCTAAGATGAAGGGCGACCCTCAGGTATGTAGAGTTGCGGCTGCATCAGCCTCGGCATCACTGCCAGTGGTGGCCGCTGCAGCTTCCACCACTGCCCGTGGTGCAGACTACTGTGATTTCCTTGCTCGATTTCAATAGTTGCTCGTGCACCGTCCTCCTTGATTCCAAGCCAGGTTATTGCAAACTAGACTCGTTTTGTCTTTACAGAATACTGGCCTACAAAAACAGCTCCATGAACTACAATCAGAGATCACATCGCTCAGCGAAAGACAAGTATGCTCTGCTTTCTAGCTATCTCCCCACCCATGACCTGCACTCCTGTGTATTGATTTTTCTCGGAGTACAACTATTTTGGCCATACTTGACGCGAGTGCTAAATTATGTTAGTTCGTAGGCTTAGTTACATGCGTTCTATGAATAACTAGAATTGTTGAAGTTTATAGTTTTAAGGATGTTGTTCAATTGGTGACAAACATTGGAATGGTATCAGGTTACTATAGTTAGTATAACACTGTTGTTTACATTGTTTTAAGTGTTTCTCTGACGATTGGTACATAATGTTATTTATGTAATGCATACAGAATGAGCTGCCGTAGATATTTCCATATCCAAAACGACGAAATAAACTACAATAAGTTATGCATAATAGCCTATGTGGAAAGATTAATCAGAAGTATAACTTTGTAATACTAATAAGAAAAATTTATGTTTTGAGTTCTTCAATGAACGTCTAATGTTAGAAATTAGCATTGGCTTGTGGGCACAACATCTGAGGTTCTATTTTTTTTTTTTTAACTAGATCCAGGTTACATTTCATTTACACATCACTTTCAATAGTTTTGATAGAAAATTTGTCAAATATGATTGACTTCCATTCTACTTGGAAGTGTCCAACTTGAATAAATGGAATTATAATTGGTGAACATATACTTAAGTTATGTTCAAGATGAACAAACAGGACCAAAACACAACAGGACATGTTTCGATTACCTGACCCAAAGTCCTATTTCATATACTACTCTCGGTTTTTAACTTCTACGATCTCGTATTAGCACCCACCCATGATTTTAACTAGACAGGAACCCATGTATACACGGAGACACCGTGACCTATCTGTCATGCAATGAAACGTATGGAATGGCACTGGGCCAATAGATAAAAGGAATTAATAGGCATGATGAAGCACCCCGTTGGGTCTTGTTTATAACTAGTGAATCTACATTTTTTACATGGGATATAACCAGTATATTTGTGTAAATATGTCAGTTACGCAAACCATTAATAGTGTGATGTAGTTAAACACACCTTTACCTTTAATTCTTCATTAGGATCCCGATTGGACTTATATCATGAGTCATAACTTTACTTTGGGAGACCCAAGTCCACCACGCATTTACCTGTGTCTCGACTTCGAGGGGACTTTCTTTCTCACATGAAAGATAACAATATACCAAAATGTCAAAAGAAATTTTAAATGTATGCAATCAAATTCATTTTGAGGTATGTCTATCATACAGGGCAGTAATAAGTAGGCGTGAGGATAGTTTAGATTATAAAGTATTAGTCTCACAAGAGAGAAATCACTAAGAATATAAAACACTTGATGTGTTATAACTAGGCCAAGTAACAAGTATACGAGGGGAGGGGCATGGGTGTGGTACCAAGACCTAAAAAGATCCCATGGTACTGGAGATATTGTGCTTCGAATACTTTGTTTCGACTTTTTCAGTCCTAACTGTAATAGATGAACATTTACTCCATATTTGTGTAGCAAGGCTTGGATAGATGTTAGAATCTCTATCTAGTGTTAACAATGTGGCGCACTGTTGAATCGACGGTACATGTCTGGTGAGTCATTGTTTTTTTAGAAGGTGCACGCAGCACCCATTTTAAGGAAGCTAGTTGTCTGGGTATATCAATGTAGGCTTTCCTACTATTTTTAGCCTCTGCTATTCCCCCTACCTTAACAGAAAGGAGAATCTATTAAAACGAAACTGTAATGTTTGAAATACCTTTCTTTTGCACCATGGGATGAAGTTTGTTGTGTGTGATATGTGTATCACATCATCAGATGATAAAATATATATGCACATTCGAGTCTTAGACTGTTACCAAGTTTGCAATACGACCCAAAATATCCATGGATTAGAGCTACACTACAAAAAAAGAGAATACACTATTTTAGAAAAAAAGCTTATCTAAAACTTATATGTATACAATATAAAGTATCTCAAAAGTGTTTTATTTATATGCATATATACATGCTTAAGTTAGTCAGACTTTGTATAAGGTAAATATTGTAGACACTATGAAGTGAAGATCAGATCCATTATGTGGAGTCCAGAGCTATTGTAAAGGCACTTGTAGTGTGAATGGTTATTAAATACAGGAAACAGACAGCTCAAATCAAAGCTTTCTGCCAGCCATTGCATAATGCGTCAATTTAGATATTTATGAGTGAGACCAAGGCTAATTAATACTAGATGTATATAATATATTCAATATATATTTGTGCATATGTGTGCATATTTGCCGTGATGCAATGGTCTGATTGAGCACCTGTGTCACATTCTTGCCGCGAAAGATCACAATATGCCAGCACTAGATCTCAAGGTGTCGTGGTGGTGGAGCACCAAAATATACACACGGCATTGCGAAAAAGTACACATATGATCATGCGCAACATATCGCGACAAAGGAGGTACGACATATTGCGACACTGTAAGATTATCACAGAGATGTCAGTTTTTACACTTTTCCGTGGAAATCCACTTTTTCATATTCAGTATATGTAATTGCTTTTCCTTGCCTCAAACAAAGATAAGATTGATATAGCCTTATTTACACCAATAAAACGGTGTTTTTGATCTCCCAACAGACCCTCAGCCCAATGCCATGGCCGACAAGGACATATTATCAATTTTTTTACCGGTCTCTCTGAGGCAGAAAATTTCGCATGAAAAATATTTCCACTTTTTTCCCTGAAGGGAACTGTCATCTCTGAAGATATAACAAGATATACCATGGCAAATCCATTGTTCTGGTTCTTTTCAGCATTTAAGTAGTTGAATACCTCTTTTGACCCCTGTCTATTCTCTAGAGTTAAGGCTAACAATGGCGTCAACTCCACATGTACACAGCCTTACAATGTATATGTCAAGTTCTAGTAACCTGAAACTTTTTGTTTTGCGAAAATGACAGGTGCGTACTCTGGCCACGAATTATGATAACTTACATATGCCTGGAATGATTAGAACTACAAGTTCCCTTTACCAATCACGAGATATCCTTAGCACTACATTTTTTTAATCACATTATGCCCTGTGATTGTTTTTACAAAACAACAGCAAATTAATTTCTGCTAGAAATTCAATGCGGCAGTCCACAATGGGAGTCTAAACTGTTTTCCATTCTTATTTTCTTGTATCCAAGTTCGGGGGGTTTCTACCATTTAACAGCAAATTAAATGTAGTTAGGCATTGACATACTTTTTGTATTTATAGAAACCTGAGTAGATTGGTCATGCTCTCATTTGGAGTTATGGAATGCACCTGTACTTTAGGTGAATTGATGCCAACTTTTGTAGTATAGGTGAAGCTACATCGCTCAAGTTTCTGAGCCAGGGTTCGTGTTTTCTTAGTTAGAAGTACGACATAAGGTCATGACCTCAGACACGACATCTAAGAACCCACCTGTTGAATTGTAGAGTAGGCAGGACACGGGGTAGGGGAGAGCATGGAACGCATCGTCTGGGTAGTAATCCAAAGGTACAAATAATGACATGATGAAATGATAAACTGGGCGAGAAAAAATAAACTACAATCGGGCAAATAACATGGTTTAATACATGATTTTTATCTATATTATAGTTGTATATTTTTTCGTGCATTTACTCATAAATATACATTATCACCCTACGGTTTCGTTATCAAAAATGAAAATTTATTGACGACTTAAAACTATTGTGCAGTCAATGAAGGGTGTTCAATTAGCACACAAACATCCAAAGCAAAACCAATTTTTGCCAAGTTAATTTTTAGGTTTGCAATGTACGGCTTAGAAGGCTTGAAATTGTTAGGCTTGCAACAGTACGGTTTGCAATAATACAGGTGTGAAACATCTTGACTAAAACTAATGGTCACGCTCCTCATCATAATAATATTCCCGTCGACTTGGCATATTGAGAATTGCTTAAACAAACATACATTATTTATAAAAAAAAAAACTTGACAGAACTCTAGACTATGTCCAGATCCTAAGTGTTACTTCCTTGATTCGCGCTACAGTGGCCTAAAGTTTTTTTGTTGTTTTTTTTTTAAATTTTTATTTCATTAGTGTAAAGTATCTCTCACAAAAAGCATGAGTTTTTCAGATGTAGGTTTGTTGTAGCAATCAATGTGATAGTACATAACAAATTTACACCGAAGTCAAAAAGTTGAACAGCAAAATATTTCAAGATAGTAAGATGATGATGGATTAGAATGATTTAGTCAGAACTTATTAAGGAGCACACAACAATACTATGTTTCAGAAATATGCAAAAATTACAGATAAGACTTTAGTTGCTTCTTAAATAAGGACATAGTTTCTAGTGCACGACATCTTAACTCGTTAAACCAGTTAACAGAGTGGTTAGTTGTTGGTATTAACTGTCATAGATTAAGTATATTGACACTTATAATCCATGGTATACGAAGTACCCATTGAGAATATATGGGGACTCAGTAAACCACTACCCATTGTTTAAGACCTGTCAGATACCATAACCAGGGTATATAGATTCAGATCTGTGGTATACGTCTCCAAAGCCATGGTATACAGGGAAAAAAGTCCCTTTGTGCTATAGACCAAACAAATATTCCTTAGAGACATACCCGTAAATATGGCAATTCTTGGGTATAGTTTATTAGAGAAGATGGATAATAGATATGATGGTTTTGTAGATAGCCGGCTCTGTAAACCACTAGAGGTTGACGTCGTAATACACTCACTGATGCTAACATATTACTACGCATCAACCTCTGGTTATAAGGTCCCGTCTGACACACTACAAACATGGCATAGGATTTTTTTTCTTTATTCACGTAAACAAGTACAAGGACACAAAATGTCACCCGAGGGAGTGGTCTGCTGGGGTGGACAGCAATTACCCACTTGGTCACCTTGCCTCCTCGTGGTGCAGACAGGATATGCTTGCACACAAGCATAACAAAAGTGACCGGGGGGGGGGGGGGGGGAGTTAGCTCATTGGTAAAGAGCACTGTCCTCGTAATACCAAGGTTGTCAGACTTCATTGATTTGAGTCCTACTGCAGCCACTTTTCTCCTTCACCCCCCAGCAGTGGTAGATTTACTGCTATATCAAAGGCCAATCCGTCTCATACCATGTCTATGTGGTGTGGGAAGTAAAAGAACTCTCACGTTGGTAAATATGTAGGGGTAGGGATTTCTACCTGAATTCATTTGATAGATTCAGTCAACCCAAAGTAAGTCTAATAGAATATATTGGACGTCAAACTACCCAAACAAACAAACAAACAAAATTTGTAGTTGTAAAGTCTGTCGTTGGTGTTTTTTGAAGTGATATAGTGAGTCAATTTACCTAGTCTCCGGGTCTTGTGAGTTCCAGATAAGTGCAGTGTGATATTGAAGGCTTCGTAGAACAGTTTGAATATATAGCAAAGAAAGATACCAATGTCAATATGTGCCAGTAATACTTCATAAGATCTAGTTTAATCGGTTATAGCAAAGAAAGATACCCATGTCAATGTGTATTAGTAATACTTCATAATATCATTCAAGAGGGAAAGAAACGACTAAATAAATTGACGACTGACGATTTTCACTCAAACTTTGTTCCTGTCAATATATGTCAATATATGCTAGTACTACTTCATAAGATGTAGTTTGATCGGTTATAACAAAGAAAGATACCAATGTCAATATGTACCAGTAATACTTCATAATATCATGTAGTTTAGTCTGATATAGGAGAGAAAGATACCAATGTCAATGTGTCTAGTAATACTCCATAAGATCATGTTATTTAATCGGATATAGCAAAGAAAGATACCAATAGTCATGTATTTTCAACCAGGCAGTTGAGTTCACACTTTAAAAGGTGCTATGGAGGAAAGGTTAAGTGGCGTTTTTGTATACTGAGTATTTGAGGAGGAAGGAGGTAAGGAATAAGTGAGGAATGGGGAACGGATGCGGCATAACCTTTATACAGGTCTCAAATGTCACACTCTGTCCTTAGCCGGAGTGCCAACCGGCGGCAAACTTTTCAACTATCAGCAACTTCCAACACGCCTGCACAGGTGCCACTCCCTACTAGAGCTTTGAAAAGATTATGAAGACGTGGCTATAACACCTCTATCACAAGCCGATAAAAACAATAACAAAAGTTTGACTTTAGAGCTTTGTGATGGATTAACATATGTTTGAACATATCTTTTGTTAGTTACAATACTTTTTAGATGCTAGAAATGGAGATCCCAATTTTCCAGTTATTTTCGGGTTTCCGGGTTTAGCTAGTGTACAAAGTCTTGGATCATGTTAGAGATAAATAGTGGATATAATCAGGATTGGGGTATTTTCCGAACTTTTTTCTTTTTTTCTAGACCACACTGGCATCTCTGTTTCATAAAAAGAAAACAGTTCTCGAAATGTAAGAACTCCAACAAAGTTTTTACAAATATTCTGTATCAAACAATGAAAGATGAAATGGTAACTAGGATTCTTCTCTGGATTCAGCTTCGGCTCGACCATACCTAGATCAGGCTAGATCAAGCCTAGATCAGGCTAAGGTCAGGCCTGTCGATGGACCACTTGGCACTTGTAGTCAGGGGTGGGGAGTTAGCTCAGTGGTTAGAGAACTGGACTTGTAACCCCAAGGGTGCAAGATTTTGTGGGTTCGCCATCCTTCTCATACCATGTCTATGTGGTGTGGGGAGTAAAAGAACTTTCACCTCGGTAGATGTGTAGGGGTGAGATTTCTACCTGAATTCATCACATAGATTCGATCACCACCCTAGTGGTGTAAAAGAACCTTGAGAAAGTCTGGAAAGGACCTATAATGGTTGACTGGACGTAAAATCAAACCAAACAAACAAAACAAAACAAACTTGTAGTCAGGGATGCCAATTTGTAGGACTTTGCCCACACATAGGATTTATATTTGAATTTAAATCAGATGATAATTTCAAGAAATTATATATATTTAGAAAACCATATAGACTCCTGGTTATTTATAATATAAATCTTTTATATACTTTTTCTGTAATCTCTCAAAATTCTTAAATCAGCTACCCCCAGCACACTCAGTTACAGGGGTCTATGGATCACAGTGTTCCAACCTAGAGCTGTAGGGTGGCGGGGTTCCTGTAGGAAATGCTCTTATGGACAAGGGCAAACTAGTATACTGATATGTGATGTGAGAATAGAGTTATTGAAGCCTTACCCCAAGTTTAAATTTCTTTTTTCTTTTTTTCTTTTTTTTAAAAGAAACCATAGGAGTGCCTAATGAACTTATAAAGATATTTTGCAGAATATAGAACTGATAATGTGTGGTAGCAGTTTTTACATGATTTTCTTTGAAGAGTACTTTATTTAGTGCAGAACTACACATAGACCCATTCACCTAGCAGATATCCTTGATATCCTATACTGCCAGTCAATGCTCAACGATCTGCTATGAGAGTGATGGGAATTCCCCTAAACAATATGCGTTTTAGGTGATACATGGACTGGTCTCAGTCCCCATGTAGGAATTTTTTCCTCATCCCAACTGGCATCCCTGTTTAGTCTAAAAAGAAAGTTTCCTATCAAGTCCGTTATTCATTTGTTAAAATACAAAGTTTTCATTTCTTAGTTAACTAAATCTCCCAGATACCATGAATTGCAGTGTAATTATAATCTGACTTTGAATCTAGCATTGATATAGTTTTCTTCGTCAGACTGTATCATTATATTGATTACAAAAACCAACCTGGCTAACGTCAATAGATTTGTCTTATACTTAATTGTTTGTATATTTTCCCAAGATATTGTCTGTCTATGTTACAATTGGAGTCGGTGTTAGAGGAATGAATGATCTTCAACATTTTCCCCAATCAAATATGCTTCCTGGTGACTCATTGAGACCATGGTTGGCAAACGCTCTCTGCAGAAAATATCAAGCCATGTCTCTGGCCGTTTGATTGACTCTTTGCCACACTGCTAGTAATTTTAGTAACTTTTAGCATACAATGAGAGGTATTATGATGTCCTATATATACGTGTATATACCAATGGGCTGTATTCTACACAGATAGTAATTTTAGTAACTTTTAGCATACAATAAGGGGTGTTATTGTGTCCTATATACTTGAATATAGTATTATTCTTCACAGATAGTTATTTTAGTAACTTTTAATATACATTGAGAGGTATTATGGAGTTCTATAATCTTGAATATACAAATTCACTGTGTTGCTACACAGATGGTTATTTTAGTAACTTTTAGCATGCATTGAGGGGTGTTATATACTTGTAAGAATGATGTGTAAAAATGCGGTTTAAAATATCATATACTGAAATGCGGCTGTTAGTTACAACCAGGAAGACGGGGAACCAGGAGATGACGTGTCACACTCTCTCAGGCTCAGTTGCTCAACAGGTTACTTCATTTTGTTTCTTCTTTACGGGTTCTGCGAATTGACTTAGCCACATAAAAATTAGTTTTCTTATATATCCGTTTCACAAAATCCTTTTTGATTTTCCTCACATACCTTTACACAGAATTGATAAAATCTGTTTATCAGGGAGCAAAACTTTGCCTGTCCTCCTTCGTTTACATACGACCCACTCTCTGACTAAACATTAATAAAGTTAGTGAGATTGAAATAGTACAACTATCAAGGTTACCGTTATATATCAATAAACCTGAATCACTTAGGTTAAGCACAATTTACATCGCTACCCAATTTCAACACAGAAATGAAAGTCGTGTTTATTTCCTGTCACAATACCGGTTGACAGGTCCCCTTTGGACAGCAGGGTGGGATGATATAAACGCATATTGTCATCTCTATAGATCAGTGCAGCCTGAGGATTTCCGTGGATGAAACTGCTGTAGTTGTCATGTTTGGTTTTAAATAGTTCCCGAAAATACATGTTTGGTTTGTAATAGTTCCCGAAAATACATATTTGCAGTAGTGAGCGAACACTAAACGCCTCGTTTAACTTCACTGCCGTAGATGTCTTCCCCACGCCATGACAATCCATGACACACCTGTTTGTGATTCCACAAACTATTTGTCAACAACTTGACGCGAAGCAAATCACCATGATTACGCTGCTGTCAACAATGACGTAATCAAACGAACAGACATGTGACGTCAGCCGATGACAACATCAAGCTCACTTGAGCGGTAGCTACCACTGTGATGACATCTAGCCATGTCTTTTTTTTTTGGGGGGGGGGGATAATATTTATTCTGGAGGTTCTGTAGGCTCAAAAGAGTGCCTATTTCCACAGTGCTCCAGGCTGGAAATGTACATGCAATACTTTTGAGCCCAGTCCCTGCCCAACAACAACAAAAGGAACAGGAATCTGAGATATACATTTAACAATCTTTACAATTTTTTATTTTTCATTTTTTTATTGAGTAACTTTAGCGACGTACAATAATCACCATTTTGCAAGGCGGTCTTCCTTATGGTAGTAGTACCTATATACAACTTGGACATACAAAACAAACATAACAGACATACAACCACGATACAGCAAAGAAGCCTAGATTTTCGAATTCTTCAGACACTGTAAGTGATAAAATAACAAAGCACACACAAGTTTATCAATTCATCCAATCTATTGATCTTGATACCCTTTAAGTAATGATCTGTTGTGACCACAATGTGGTGGTCAATCCTTAGTCATCAATTTTTTTTTAAAGATTTTGTATTTTTATTGAAACGACACTTGAAACCAATAGTCCACCCCATTACCATTGGTCTTTGACTTTCCAAACTTACCTTAGTTTCTTTAATATTTTCCAGCACAGACTAATTCAACAGGTTGATCTACAGATTGAAAAGCCCTTCAGAAATACTCCACTTTCCTGCCAATGACATTACTTTAAAGGTTGGACACTGTGGGCATTTAATAATTCATTCCCTCGCTGTGCTTCAGATATTCTACTGCATTTTTTTCTGATTGATAAATTGTCATCGAGTTCGTCCTTAAATAGCAACTTCACAAATCATACGAATTCAACATAATGCTTCCCCTATATTGCGACTTTTTTTCAAAATTTATCACGGGCATTTATGATTGAGACAAGTTCTGAATTATGTACATGTGGTTATATGAATTGTTTTAGTCTTTAAAAAAACCTGACAAGTTAATTTGTTTTTAAAGTTTTATTGGGGGTTTGTAGGACATCGAGATAGATAAGAATAATTAAGTAACCACGGTGACAGGCACCTAGAAAATCCATATAAGGGCAATAACTCTCAGTACAATCATTAACGTCCAAACCCTGATGAAGGCCACTTGTAGGCCGAAATATATAGGCAATGAAAGGACACTGATAAACAAGGAAACACAAACGGTTTATTTACAAATAGGTTTAATTTTCAACATTAAAATGTCTGAAAAATTCGTCATGGTTGAATTGTGGTGGTTTTTTGGGGGTTTTTTTTTTAAGAAAAAAAAATTAATTGTCGTTTGTGGCCAAACTCCCCTAAAAATAATTAAGAATTTGCGACGTTTCGTCCAATCTAATTAGACTTCTACTGAATTAAAACCGCCTAATGGCGTCGGGGCAAGTATTTTCCCGTCTGTGAGTTCGTAACAATTCACAGATTTAACGCCCAGTCAGTTTTCCCACTGTTCAAATTAATGATAAAAGCTCACTCTATTTCAGGCTCTCAGCATTTACCCAGAATTTAATTCAGTGTCAATGAGTGAAAGTTCAGGAGAGTTTGTATCAGGAATGTAATAGTATCTCTTTCATCAATCAAGTGAGGATATGAGGAAGTGAAACTTAGAAAGGGACAACTAGAGAACTATACACGGTTTGAAAGTAGGTCACTTTATTATCCATCGTATACAAAGCCCCCATTGAAAATGTATGGGGACTCAGTAAACCACTACCCATTGCATAAAACCTGATACCATACCAGATACCATAACTGTGGTATACGGACTCAAACCTGTGGTATACGGCCTCAAAACCATGGTATACGGGAAAAATAGTTCCTTTTGCTATAGAGCAAAGAAATAGTTTGTAGTGTTATACCCATTCATAAGGCAAATACTGGGTTTAATTTATTCGAAAAGATGGATAATAAATGCAACAAACGATGATTTTGTGGACAAGCAGCTCTGTAAACCACTAGCGCTCGTGTATTACTACGCGTCAACCTCTCGTGGTTTACGGCTGCCTGTCCACAAAACCATCGACTATTATCTATGTATCTACTCTACATCACTCCTCGCACTACTTTTTTATGGCTGAAACTTGCACCACCAGATGAAAGACTTAATAGAAGATACAATGATAATAATATTGATAGTAATAGTAATATTGGCAATAACAATAAGATGAAGAATAACAGAATCCTATATGATGAGTGTGGACATCTTTTTTTTGTTTTCATCTCTCAGACAAATATCTCTCAGGTTGGCTGAGTTTTTCAGATGCCGCTATTGGCTTACATGTCTCGTCAATAAATTGGAAACGTGATTACATCTAGATGAAAACCATTTAATAACCCTGTGGTAATGTTATGGATGATGACTTGTTGTTGGATGAAAGAGATGATGCTAGGATACATGTTTGATAATATAGCCACCTTCTCATATTGTTCAATTCTACAATAGTGATTCTTCATATATTTTTAAATAATTTACATCACTTTTCTGGTGCGCTGATGTTTGATAATTGAAAGTAGGAGAGTTTAGAGGAGACCTGTACATTCACAATTTATACCTGGGGACATTTATGGGGACGAGGATGGAGAAAACTCAACAAAAACTCGAAAAATAAAATTGAGAGTAATAACTTGTAGAGTCAGATTTAAAAAAAAAAACAAGGCGAAAACACTTCTGTACTCAACCGATGCTACCATGAAAGTGACAAATATTCGTCAGATCCAAACCGGGTTTTTTTTGCAAAAAAAAAGAAGAAAACTTGTCGATTCAGTTATGGGCCCTTTTGAAGCAGAGTCCCACTTCGTAGACATCTACGTTTCAACAATTACGTAGCTTCTAGCAAGGTTTTCAAAAAAAAGGTAAAGAAAAGGAGACACTTTTTTATCTTCTTTATTGGTCCCTGTACAGGTATAGTGATACAATAGTCCGGGTTTTACCATCTTGGGGGAGACAATAAAAAGGTTTGGACCTCAACTGTGAACAATTGACTTTTATGGTCCACCCTAACCCAACAGGGTATAAACATTTTTCGGCTGGGTTTTACAACAATAAAACTGAAATAACCTACATGTATATGAACACTGAGAATCCCTTTTCACTGGTTCGTCAGTAATTAGTTCCAACTACTATAACAGGCAGTATTTATGTTCCAACATATCATTGATCTCTAGATAAGAAAATAGAAATATTACTAGATGAACATAATACAGGTTTCACATATTTTTCAGGCTATTTATGAGTTTCACTTTCGTTAGGGATTTGGGACACTGTGGGACGAGAAAATGCCTTGACGGTAACTGGTATTCCTGCTCGCCTCCTTCTGCCGTTTTTCTGCTTATTACCAGTGAGAATAGCGGAACCAACCCCGTGTCGTAATACCCGGTATGAGTATAGGCTGGTGTGAGTGACATGGCTTAGCACCGAGCAGAGACTTAGTAGAGAGCTGCTCCGTGTGACCACAGAGACTCTGCTGGGAGAGGCGAGCAGATGGTGACAGAGCGGGACCTTCACATGTCACGTAGACTTGTCCTCTTTGAGTCGTACTGAATGTAAGTCTCGTATAAACGACACCAGCACCGATCAGCACCCTGGAGCTGGGGTGCACACACGTATTTTACAACCAACTGCTCGGAGGTTCAACAGGAGTTCCCTACTCGTTAACCAACTCCTACCTGCTCCAACCCCCACCTCATTACCAGCCACCACACCTCACGTATATTTACCCACTGTGATTATTGTCCCCAACACGTATGGGATGTAGCAGCACAGGTTAAACGTGATGGCAGGGACTGAACCCCGGCGTTACGTGTGTGTATAGGCAGGCTCGCTACCGTTTGGAGGTGGGTCCTGGTTTTTTTTAAACAAAAACAAGGCTGGTGTGGGAATGTTCCGCTAGAGGGTAGCACTGTACGCGGTGTGGGGTCTCGGTGAGCGGCGGGCGGCGGGCGGCGAGCGGCGGGCGGCGTATGACGGGCGAAGGTGTGCGGCGTACGGTGGGCGGCGGTGTACGGCGGGCGGCGTATGGCGGACGGCGGGCGGCGTGCGGCGGGCGGAGGTGTGCGGCGTACGGCGTACGGCGGGCGGCGGCGGCGGCGGGCCGGGAAGTAGGTCGACTAGAGCGGCTCACAGGCAGGTCACCGATGCCGAGCAGCTCGCGGGCAGCTCACGGGCACCACGGAGAGAGCGCGCGCACCCCGCCACAGGACACGAGCAATAAAGAGTATCCCGCCACACTCCCCGTGAGGCGCCCGGAGTTCTGGTAGCGCCACTTTACCTGGTACCTGTATGGGTTAGAGGATGCATTCATTCACCGATACGGAATGATAAGTGGGGGTTCTTTAGACACAGAAGAGACCCGATACCTGATGCACTCATTCACCGATACAGAATAATAAGGGGGGCTTTTTAGACACAGAAGAGACATAATACCTGTATATGTTGGGAGATGCATTAATTTATGATACGGAATAGTAAGTGGGCTTCATTAGACATATAAGATACCAGATACCTGTATATGTTGGGAGATGCATTTATTTACCAATGCAGAATAGTAAGGGATTGTAAGGGTGCCTTTTTAGACACAGAAGTGAGCTGGTACCTGTATAGGAGATGCACTCATTTACCGATACAGAATAGTAAGGGGGTTTCTTTAGATATAGGAGATACCTGATACCTGTATAGGTTGGGAGATGCATTCATTTACAGATACGGAATAGTAAGTGGGCCTTTTTAGACACAGAAAAGACCTAATACCTGTAGAGTCTGCGAGATTCATTCATTGAAGTGAGCGAAGTCATAAAAAACGACAGTCAAGAATCTTTTTTTAATACACAACCGAGGTGACAATTGTGGTGTGATAATTAGTATGAAGGAGAACACAAAGTTTTGTGCTAATTAATAGCACTTCTTCAGGTGATTCAGATTCATTTATTTACCGATACGGAATATTAAGCAGGCTTCTATAGACACAGAAGAGACCTAATACCTGTATAGGTTGGGAGATGCATTCATTAAGCGATATGGAATGTTGATTATATAGAACGACCTGACCATGCTATACAAGCTACAAAAAGAGATTATAATTTACAATTTATACAGAGTTCCGTATGAACCGTAAATTATCGAGTTTGTAGCTTGTACAAGTATGGTGGGTTGTTTTATAATTACTATGTACCCCAAATCAATAAAATAATTAACTTAATGTTGCTAATAACTAATTTTTCAATCGACGAGTACGGAAGAGTGTTCTCTATTTCTCCGTATGGAACACTGTTATTTTTACATTATGTGGCGAAACTGTGCGTATTTACAGGATATACGGCATGGGTATATAGTAAAGGGTGCGTATTTAGAGTATATACGGCATGGGTATATAGTAAAGGGTGCGTATTTACAGTATATACAGCATGGGTATATAGTAAACTGTGCGTATTTACAGGATATACGGCATGGGTATATAGTAAAGGGTGCGTATTTACAGTATATACAGCATGGGTATATAGTAAAGGGTGCGTATTTACAGTATATACGGCATGGGTATATAGTAAACTGCGTATTTACAGGATATACGGCATGGGTATATAGTAAAGGGTGCGTATATACAGTATATACGGCATGGGTATATAGTAAACTGTGCGTATTTACAGGATATACGGCATGGGTATATAGTAAAGGGTGCGTATTTACAGTATATACGGCATGGGTATACAGTAAACAGGCTTCTTTAGACACAGAAGAGAGTTAGCATTTAACAGTGAATGGTGTTATAATGTCAGACCTGATGGGATACTTCATATCACATATTCATCGCTTTATTAACGGCAAAGTAGCTGATATCCAGACTCAATTATCAAGACATTCCTACGATATTGGATCTAATAAGAAATACAGACATGTCGATTGGGAAAACAAAACTGAGAGGCTTCTTTTATTTTGTGGCGAGTACAGTTTCTTTATTTGAATTTGAGATTGTCTCGTCTCTGTAATTTTCTCTGTCTTTTTGAAATTGAATTCTGGTTGGGATAGAGGTGGAAAGGGGGGGGGGGCATCTCTAGATGTTAACTGCTGTATATGAAGATTATGAGAGGTTTAGTGTGTGCCAGGTGGAATATGTTAAAGATCATATGCTGGGTATTACCTTTCAGATGTAATTTCCCTTCAAATTCTTGAGTATATTTCTCGGGACATACTCCATTCTACCAACTGAGTTTTCAGTAACAACTCACTACAGAGTGACCGTCCTCTGTGCCGGTGGATCTCACACTCTCTAAGTCATATTCTGTACAAGGTTCTCACTGCGCTATATGGGAGAATTCTTAACGAACTAGGCTTAGAGCCTTGAGAATCCACTGGCACACAGTATTCCCGCTAGGTGGCATCATTGAGATTTTTGGAATCTTTGGGTTGCATTGATGTACGTCGTTAGCACGGGAGGCAGGCTAGTGGATTCTCAAGGCTCTAAGCCTAGTTCGTTAAGAAATTTTTTCCATAGAGCATAGTGAGAGTACAGAATACGACTTAGTGAGTTTGAGGTCTTATGAGAGGGGTGCCTGTAAATAGTGATTCATGAGAAAATTTAGCTTCACTTTTAGAACTCCTTGGAGGAGTAAGTTTTTTTACAAGTTTACAAGATGCCGTAGGCAGAGGGATGTATGTGATCAATAACTTTACCAGGTATTTTGACGTACGAAGACAGTCAGCCTGTTTTCGTATTATTATATACCTAAAAATGGCAAAAATGTACCTAGTCACGTGATAACATACCCTGTACGCCACAGTGTGACGTACGGGTATAAATACGTCATGGGTAGGAGCGGGTAGTATACGTAGTTCATACAGCCACAGGTATATAATAACAGGGTAAACTGTATAGGGCACACAGTGATTGCTAGTTCTGCCATTATCCACCAGGAAATAGTAAGATAGCGCCACTGTAGTCGGGGGACAACTGCTGCTATCGGGTGTTATAATCTATAGATAATATTGAGACAAGGCTAAAATTCCTCCATGGCACGGCCGATAAAAATATGTTTGATAAAATCCATTAATAATTGGTCCTGCCACCTGGTGTTTTAGATGGCTTCGGGGGGCAAGATGGCCGTTTTCATAACACAATAGCTATGTGCCTTATAGGACGACTCGTTCCAATTTGCTCGTTTGAATTCAGACAGTCGTCCACCAATTCAACTGTACCACCCAGAGGTGGCCCTTTTCCTCTTTTCCAAGCAAAACCCTTATTTTTCATTTTCATATTGTAGATTTTTTTTTCTGTAAAATAGGTCAATGTTGATGAGTTATTCTCTCTTCTCCCCAGAAATCCATCGTTCAACTGCTGCGGAAAGAGCTGGTTAACAAACAGGCAGGGCACGTGACCTCACAGTCTCAGGTAAGCACCAAAACTTCATTCCAAACCCCCAATAGGCCTTTATCCACTGGCCGGTGTCTCACCTTATCTGCTTGAGCCTAATACACATCTGCCAATTCCGGAACATCGATGTACCTGTGTCAGCAACAAAAGAACGGTACTTTGTCTCAGGCGAGGCATCCTAACGGAGTCGGCCATAGTTGATGACGTAGGACAGCTAGGCAAGAGTCAGCCAATGATTAGTGACCCCCCTCCTCTTCAGATGTTCTTTCGTCGTTGACCAGTTGTCGGTCGATGTTCCTAAATCACTCGCCAAAAGTTTATCAACATGTTGATAAATCCAGTCGGCGACAACGGAACATTAGCCGCCGGTCGAGCAACAGGTTACGTAATTTGCGTAGGACAAGTTCACAGACTCCTATACGGTTTGGGAACTAATCGTTCAACCCTGAATCGGTTTAGACTTAGTTACGCCATGACTAAAGCCAAACAAACACCTGGCAATATATTCTTTAGCATTGGACTACTGAGTGTATACCAGTAATACGTTTATAATACCCATGTACATTATCTCCATAGAAATAACAGCGATTGCATTGTATTATATGATATTTCAGCTCCAAGGTGATGTGCCATACATGTATATCACCTCAATGATACTTTAGATATACCTTAGATAAAACAGGTACACCGAAACTGGATACAAACTAATACATTGGCAGGCCTAGCTATAATATCCTTATCTTTTTCCAAAACCAAGATAATTATCAACTATGGTTTTTAGACAGCCCAGAGGGGGAGTCTATATAAATACATACACAATATTGACTGGTTTCAGATACAAGCGGCCGTATGCTCCGAGGAGTTGACGCGTAGTAATATCCGAGCGTATGCAAGGATATTGCGGAGAAACAACTCCTCGGAGCATACAACCGCTTTTATCTGAAACCAGTCTATATTGTATTTATTATCCACCTTTTTCTGGACAAGTGGCATGTCAATATCAGTTTGTTTTAGCTATGCACTATTTTTCCATACGCACTATTTTTCCGTATGCGCCACCCGGATCATACAACATATCCGTATGCGCCGGGTATGTCTATACAAATGCCCTATGTGTTTTCTATGGACACTTTGTATTAGGTGGATAATAAAATAGGAGTCACCCCCACACCTGTATGTGGGACGGATCCGTCGCACATTATGAACAAATCTAGATGTTCGATGGATGAATCCATCTCATCGCATCACTCGCACACTCCCTACTGGTGCGATTGAGTGCGATGCGACGAGCGGCGCCGTTTTTGTTACCTTCGTCTGGCGTTTATTAGTTTTTATTGACTTGCGACGAATCCATCGCACCAGCGGGGGCTGGCATTTTATTATCCACCTAATGTCAATAGAAAACACATAGGGAGTGTGTATCATCATACCAGGAGCATACAGATATATCCGCCTAATACAAAGTGTCCATAGAAAACACATAGGGAGTGTGTATCACCATACCCAGTGCATACAGATATATCCACCTAATACAAAGTGTCCATAGAAAACACATAGGGAGTGTGTATGGACATACCCGGCGCATACAGATATATCCACCTAATACAAAGTGTCCATAGAAAACACATATGGAGTGTGTATCACCATACCCAGTACATACAGATATGTTGTATGTTCTTCGGAGCGCATACGGAAAAATAGTACATTCCTAAATGAACTGATATCAGTACACCACTAGTCAGGAAAAGGTGGATAATAAATGAGATATAGACTGGTTTCAGATAAAGGCGGTTGTATGCTCCTCAGAGTTGACTCTGCGCAATATCCTCGCATACGCTCGGATATTACTACGCGTCAACTCCTCGTAGCATCAAGCCGCTTATATCTGAAACCAGTCAATATTGTGTATTTATTACCCACCCAATACAGAGTCTCCATACTAAGCCTATGGAGACTCCAGATCGCTACTGAGTAGAATACGGACCTCCGGAATCTCCTAGGAGAAAACAGCTTTTTTTGTGCCACCTGACGGGCATTATACGTACTAATTTATATAAACAATGCACAGCGCTTGGGCCGATTTACAAGATTTGTATCCTAATAATTAGTCGAAAGGCGAGTAATACATACAACATTACCATGATTTCGATCTGTGTGGCCGTATTTTCCTTGTAGTTGACATTACGCAATACTCGTCAACTACGCGGAGAATACGGCCACTCAGATCAAAATCATGGTAACATTCAGGGATGGCAGTTTTTCTCTTTTCCAAGGAAATCCTTATTTTCATTTTCAGTTTATAAATTGTTGTTATAAATAACAAAAAAGGTTAAATTGGGCCTAATTCACACCAATAAAAAGTATCAAACCTCCCACCACACCCCAGCCACATTCCATAGCCAATGACGATGTCTTTTCCAAGTTTTCTCAGTTTATCTGAAGACGTAAATTTCACATAAGAATTATTTCCTCTTTTTTTCATGACCCCATCTGACACCCCTGAATATTGTGTATTTAATATCAGAGATGTCAGTTTTCCACTTTTCCGTGGAAATCCACTTTTCCATATTCAGTATATGTAATTTCTTTCCTTACGTCAAACAAATATGATATGGATTTAGCCTCAGTAACACCAATAAAACAGTGGTTTGAAACTCCCAACAGACCCTCAGCCGCATGCCGTGACAGACAGGGACATTTTATCCATGTTTTCTCAGTCTCTCTGTGGCAGAAAAATCCACATGAAAAATATTTCCACTTTTTCCCCTGACCCCAACTGACATCCCTGATTTATCCTAGTGCTCGTCTAGTCATAGGGGGTGACCACTACGCCGTAAGTAGAAATAGAGTGACCAGGTTGTGGCCGGGTTGAGGATAACCGATGAGAAGTTTGGTAGATGAGAGTACGCGCTAGAGGCTGGAGTCTATGAATCATTGTGTAGCTACCTGCTTAAGGCTCTACGGTACGCCATAGCGGGACAGGAAAGATGAGGAATAGGGACGTGGGGAGGAAAAAGGTTTATCCTATACACGTATTGTCACTCTCATATCTAGGCAACTGATATGAAAAATAATTTCTCAAATTTGTTGGATCAGATAGGCTGTCGGTAAGTGTGTGGGGGTTCCTCATTCATTTATTCTTGATGATATTTAGATGAATTTGCCCATAATAACAACAACAATAGCAGATTGTATATCATGCGTCTATAAAACACTGCGGCATAACGAGGTTGTGATAGAATGCCGGCATTACCACACATCCCACCGCTATCCTTACATTGATAACCAAATAGTATATCCTGTGTCTATAAAACACTGCAGTATTAAGTGCTGGTTCCACCAACACACTAGATATAGCGAGATTAGTCACAATTTTTGGTTGTCTTGATAAATCTTGCTGGGCTCTGAGTAATCGTGTGCATATTGGCCACGATGCATTGGCCTGGTTAAGCACTTTCCTTGCATTCTTGCCACGATAGATCACGGTATGCCTCGATATGTCGGTCATAGATCTTGAGGCGTCACAGTGATCGTGCACGATGTGTCGTGCTAAATGAGGTACGACATATCGTGATACTGTAAGATATAACAATATATATTGGCGAAACGAGGCAATGCCGTGTTCCTCTGACGCTACCCTGTGAATGCCGATTTTCGGGTAAAGTCGGCTGCACTGTCATCATCAAATTTTCGCCTAGTGTCGTGGTGTCACAATGTCAACAAAGCTATGGTAGCGATGTTGCGGGGCAAGTTACTAAGCAGCTGAACAGGGTGTCAATAAAATGGGGTAACTTATAGGTTTTCTGTGGATGATATTCCCAGATAACACGGTTTCAACAAGTGTCTCTTCAGGCGTTAAGTTAAAAGGTGCTTAAAAGCACACGGTCCTAGCCAGGCGGTCTAGGCCACATAGAAAATATGTTATTTTGTATGTGTTTTGTAGCTGTTGGTTTTTTTTGCGGCAGGCAAACCCAGGTTGGGTTCGGTTTGGTGGTGATGACAGTGTGCGAGGTTTGGATCGGGGGTAGATCCACAGCTTACATGATGGTAAAAAAAAGAAGATATTATCGTAAAACTGGATGAGGTTTAATCTTGGCCACCGTATTCCACGACTGGAGTTTGGCAAAGTGACTTCATGAGGCGAAGCCGAGTGAAGTCCGGAGCCAAAACTTCAGGAGTGGAATGCGGTGGCCAAGATTAAAACGAATCAGGTTTTGATTTTATTCTAACCTGTCTCCTCGATTTTGGAATATTACGTGATAACAATGCTGTATGCCACTCGTGGCATATAAAACTCTGTATACCAGTCAGCGTGGCATACGGAAACCCAATGTTAAGCCTATGGGATTTTATATTAGGGGTAGGATAAAATAATATATAGCATTGCAAATCCCCTGTGTTGGTGGAACCAGCACTTAAGGAGGCTGCGATAGAATGCCGGGCATTGCCGCACGTCCCACCGCTATCCTCACATTGATTACCGAATAACCAGAAGGTCGACCTCCCTGGATCTAATAAGCGCGCATTCCTCGGCCCTGCCAGCAGCTGGACTGATCTAAACCCCCCTCCCCCACTCCCCCTCCTCCCCCTCACGCCCCCCACGTGCGGCAGGGGGCGCTGGTCAATTAGCGCCACCTTGTGTCAACCAGCTTTCTCTGACAGGGTTAACCCGCCGTCAGTCTGTGTAGTACGGGCCCGCGTCGCCGGGGGGCGCCCCGTCCGTGCTGGAGTGGTCGCTGAAAAGAGAGGCAGCAGGAAGTAGAGTACGACAGGAGAAAACCAGTATTGATGTTTAACCACCGCCAGTGTGCTCCCCACATACTCCCTGCTCGTACCTGCTCTTTAATATCGTAAAGGCATATCGGATAATTTGGCTTGAAAATTAAAACCCATGTTATTCTCTGGAGAATTGAATATAATGAGCTCAAAGTGTTGTAGAACACATAGCTAACTTAAAAATCGGGGATCACCATGCTAGTTTTTGATTTAGAGATTAACAATAATGATAACAAGAGATATTATAATTGCATATATAGAGATTCTAAAAAGTTAGTTTTCATATAGTATATCCGATGTCGTTGTCTTCAAACTTTCAAACTCAGCTCCGCTTCGTGATATCATTCCGCGAAGACAACTCACACCATATAAACAATTATATGAAATTTTGTGATGTTTCATGATATTACTGCATTCTGTGAATAGGAGGGGTGTGGCCGGGTGGAGTAGTAGGAGGAGGGGTGGGGCCGGGTGGGGTATTAGTAGTAGGAGGAGGGGTGAGGCCGGGTGGGGTAGTAGTAGTAGGAGGGGTGGGGCCGGGTGGGGTATTAGGAGGAGGAGGGGTGTGGCCGGATGGGGTAGGAGGAGTAGGAGGGATCAGGCCGGGTGGAGTAGGAGGAGGGGTGTGGCCGGATGGGGTAGGAGGGGTGAGGCTGGGTGGTATAGGAGGAGGTGTGGCTGGTGGGGTAGTAGTAGGAGGAGGAGGAGGAGGAGGTGAGGCATACGGGTGGTATAGGAGGGGTGGGGCCGGATGGAGTAGGAGGAGGAGGGGTGAGGCATACGGGTGGTATAGGAGGGGTGTGGCTGGTGGGGTAGTAGTAGTAAGCGGAGGGGTGAGGCATACGGGTGGTATAGGAGGAGGTGTGGCTGGTGGGGTAGTAGTAGTAAGCGGAGGGGTGAGGCATACGGGTGGTATAGGAGGAGGTGTGGCTGGTGGGGTAGCGGGGTAAACGGTCGTTATCGGCGCTCTGATACGATGGTCAGTATCTAGCGCCCAGCGGCTCGAGCAGCTCACGGCAATCTATTTCTGACTCGTACTGTGTGATTGCAGACGGTGGTCAATGTGTCCTCCCATTACAGGGTAACCCCCTCCCAGCAGTGGACACTACCACCCCCTCCCATTACCCCTCACCCCACCCCCGACACGCTCCCGCCAATAGGTCTTCAGGTAAACAGCATTCAGATGGAATTAGTCCATTCTGCTTATAAAACTACCCTCCCCCTCCCCTAAAAAAAGGTTAAAAAAAACGCAACAACAAAAAAAGCACCAAAAAAACCCCACTCATTGTGAAAAGGTGGGGAGTTAGCTCAATGTTTAAGGCACTGCACTTTTAATCCCAAGGTTTTAGGACTTTGTGGTTTTGAGTCTCACTGCAGCCGCTCTTCTCCTTCACCCCTAGCAGTGGTAGACTTACATCTATTTCAAAGGCCAGCCCTTCTCAAACCAGGTCAATGTGGTGTGGTGTACAGCCACCTTTTTCCTTCATCTCCAGCAGTGGTAGACTTACTGCTATATCAAAGGCCAGTCCTTCTCATACCATGTCTTTGTGGTGTGAGGTACAGCCACCTTTCTCCTTCACTCCCCAGCAGTGGTAGACTTACTGCTATATCAAAGGCCAGTCCTTCTCCTACCATGTCTTTGTGGTGTGAGGTACAGCCACCTTTCTCCTTCACTCCCCAGTAGTGGTAGACTTACTACTATATTAAAGGTCAATCCCTCTCATACCATGTCTTTGTGGTGTAGGAAGTAAGAGAACTCTCACCTGATAAATGTGTAGGGGTGAGATTTCTACCTAAATTGATAAACTCATAGATTCGGTCAAACCCAAAGTAAGTCTAATAGAACCTATTGGACGTTAAACTACCCAAACAAACAAACAGCTCATTGTAAGAGAATTCTCCTCTGGAGCCGTTAGGGAGTTGGTGCTCTTTTACATATTACGGCAGCATGTTTCTTTCATAGACCCTCCAGAGGTTACTAAACTGCCTGATATCACCCGGATAAGTACAGGATCCGCTCCTAACTGGCTGGCTACACCTCAGCCGCCTGTCTTCCGATGAACAATCATTTTCTGATTTCTAACCAGAGAAACTGAATGTAATTTGAAATGCATATGTAGGAATAACTGAAATTTCCATTTCTGGCATCGGATTTCCAATTTGCAGATTGATGAAAACTGTTAAACTGCAATAATTGCGGGTTATGGGTCAAGGGTCTATCACCATGCAACGATGGCAACCAGCAAACACCGGATCCTGTAATCAGACTGAATTATGGGATACCCCAATAGGGTCTATAGCCAGCTGCGGTATTCTCCCTCTACACTCACACACACTGACACACACTGACACACAGAGACACACACAGATCCAACATGGTGGGCGCGTTTTTACGTCCTTCACGATGACCTTCATCAGCGGATCACCTTCTGACGGCTGACTTTGAACACTGCTTCTTTCAGATACCCCCTCTCTCTCTCTCTCTGTTCTACCCACTTCTACCAGGCACGCAGGCTCTTTTAACTGTGCTTTTAATACCCGATTGTTTTATTCTTGCTTGACATCTCCTGCCGTATTTTGTATAACACAGTTCACCGTGACCAAAGATGAGTCATTTTTTTCACTCTACACCCACCCACCCCCTTTCCACACACCCTGCATTGAACAGCCTGCAGCAGTCAGTGCCTTAAGTGGCCCTGCCATTTTACTGGGCGATATTGAGTGCTGTAGGGTGTTCTGGCCGACATTGTGCTGCTATTTGAATTGGAAGTGGTGTGTTCTCCATTACAAAAGGCATATCAGCGGCATGTATGACTCATACAACGTCAATATAGCCTCATGCATCCATCGACCTTTTTTTTCTTAAATCTAAAAACGCAACTAGCTTCCGTTATTTTAGCACGTGGGCGTGTCATGTTACGAAACATCAAAAAGCAATAAATGGCCTATTTTTAGAATGAATAAAACGATTTTTTTTTTTTTTTTTTGTGTTACTTGTATGTGATTACCAAATCATTTGATGTAGAACTGTAAGGCAGTTCTTAAAACTAATCCTGTAAAATGTAAAGTGCTTATTTAGGAAACTCATTATTAATTTGATAAAAGCAATGATGTTTTATTTCTTAACCTTAATAGAGTAATATAGTTAAACGTTCACCATGCCTTGAAGTGTCATGAAAATAACGCTGGCTCACAATTAATGACTGAGGTCAGATGCGACGGAGTGTAGTAAATTAGTTTCTATTGAGTGGATAATATAACATCTCAGTATGTACCGTGTATGTCCATACAAAGTTCCTATATATGTTAACTTTGGACACTGTATTAGGAGGATAATGTATATCTGTATGTGCCGGGTATGTCCATACAGAGTTCCTATAAGTTTACCATGGACACTCTGTATTCGTTGGATATAGATATCCGTATGTGCCGGGTGTGTCCATACAGAGTTCCTATATGTTTACTATGGACACTTTATTAGGTGGATACTATAACATCTCAGTATGTACCGTGTATGTCCATACAAAGTTCCTATATATGTTAACTTTGGACACTGTATTAGGAGGATAATGTATATCTGTATGTGCCGGGTATGTCCATACAGAGTTCCTATAAGTTTACCATGGACACTCTGTATTCGTTGGATATAGATATCCGTATGTGCCGGGTGTGTCCATACAGAGTTCCTATATGTTTACTATGGACACTTTATTAGGTGGATACTATAACATATCTGTATGTGCCGGGTATGTCCATACAGAGTTCCTATAGGTTCACTATGGACACTCTGTATTAGGTGGATATAGATATCTGTATGTGCCGGGTTTGTCCATACAGAGTTCCTATATAAGTTCACTATGGACATTTTGTATTCGTTGGATATAGATATCCGTATGTGCCGGGTTTGTCCACACAGATACTCAAATGTTCACTGTGGACACTTCGCATTAGGAGGATGATGAAAGTAGAGCGGTGCGCCTGCTCAGGTGACTCGCCGCCATTACCACCACTCAGCCTTAATCACAGCGCGGCCCCTCATTATCAGAATTACACCTGCGTTTATCTCGGGTTGGTTAGCGCCTCCTGGGCCTCGTATTTCACATCATATCTCCACCAGCTAGCATCGTTTGGGGTGGTGTTTTTTCCCTGAATGGGAATCTCCGGTGTTTTCAATTGAAGGTGGGACAGTTCAATAGAGAACCAGACGAGTTGAATTAAAGTGATTCAAATTAAATACGGGAGATTTAGTCCTATTTTGGTTGGTTGTGTTTTTGAAACTGTGGGTGTTTTCTAAGATATGGTTAAAGAAGTAGACAAAAATAAAAATAAATGAAATTTTTAAATACATTTATATTTATTTTATTTAATTTATTTTTATAATTAGAGAAGGAGGTACAGTGTTTAAGTCAGAACATCTCTGGGTGTTTTCTGAGATATAGTTAAGGAAGGAAAACAAATTTAAAAGAGAATTTTAAAAATTGATTTGTATATATGTATTTTTTCATTCTTATAATTAATGAAGGAGACACAGTGTTTAAGTCAGAGTCTCTGGGTGTTTTCTGAGATATAATTAAAGAGGGAGCACCAAAAAAAAGTTTTAAATACATTTATATAGCATAACAAAAATACAATGGTATATTCTCTTGACGTACATTTTTCCAAATTTTTCAGACTTTTTCATGAGCATCTGGGTGTTTCTGAGATATAGTTATAAAAGGAGAAAAAAAACAATTTAAAAAAAGAAATTAAACAATTGATTTGTATATATATATATATTTCATTCTTATAATTAAAGAAGGAGACACAGTGTTTAAGTCAGAGCCTCTGGGTGTTTTCTGAGATTTATCAATTACATGACACCTACAGGTTAATTACTGTGAGGTTGCAGGAGAGTTTAGATTTGACGGTGGGTGAAATATGATAGGATTCTGACTGAAGAGCGGCTAATCACCCTCACAGTGTGTCGTCACTTGATGAAGCCCGGCATATGACCTCTGCGTTTTACCAAGGTTATTATTAATCAGGACACCCGAGAAGTTAGGTCAACGAGAAGAACGGCGCAAATAGTAATCTGACAAAAAAACAGTGTTTCTGATGCAGACGGTGAGGTCAAGTGCACTACTGTAGGATTCATGAAGAGTGAGACTGAAAGGCATATTAAAGAAGAAACCAACAAGTTATGGTCAATTTTTTTGTTTGTAAGAAAGGCACAACTCAAGACAGTGAATTGAAGTAAAAGCACAGGATGGTATTTATTTGCTTATTTTGAATAACAACGTTCTCCACGAGTTTGATGCGGTGTGATATGAACGGGGCGACAGTCAAGTGAATATTATGTAGCGTTCAAACGAGTTTGAGAGTAACTTCTTTGACCAAAATGAATTTATTTCTGTTTTTATTTCACCCCTGTACACACTAAAAGAATGGACGACACACAGGATATAGACCATGGCGAATGGACTGCCATACTTGTAGGGGCATGGAGAATGAGTTTCCAATGTTAAGCCTTTGTGACAAAAATACCAGGGGTGATATATACCAGTGGGGCCTACCTGGTGATATTCATATGGTTTTGGGGTCTCTTTTTCCCAAGTATGAGATTAAAGAAGAAACCAACAAGGTTTGGTCGAAGTCGTCATTTTCCACGAGTTTGATGCGGAGTGATATGTACGAGGCGAGAGCCGAGTGAATATCGCGTAGCTTCAAACGAGTTAGAGAACAACGAGTTTGACCAATACTTGCTTGCAATACTCATAGGGGCATGGAGAACGAGTTCCCAATATTAAGCCTAGTGGACATAAATACCAGGGGTGAGATAATACGGTCCTCCGTAATCTCCTGTTTGTAAATTACGAACTCCCAATGCCATCTTAGTCAGTTAGGCCAAGGGATAGAATCCGTATGTTTCACATACCCATGTTTTGGATCGTAACATAATACAACCATATTGTCAACAAAGCTTCTCCTTAATATACAATGATTAGATTTTTTCTTTACCTGTTTTTGATAAGAGTGAACCAATTGCGAAGTGAAGTATTGATGCGAATATCTTATTTTTTACGCAGATCCCCGATGTACATACTTTAAAACAATATAAAGAATTGGCATTGATCAGCCGCCGTGCATTGTCTGCATCTCAGCCCTTCCCGGGAATCTTATCACTTCCCAGCATTTAATGAAATAAAACCCAGCCTTGACAGGCAGGCGCTGTTATTACCAAACCGTCCGCTGATGTGGAGCAGATTCATTAAAAATACAATGGCAGAGTAATTGGCCTGAATGAAACCCCCACCCACCCACCCACACACACACCCACACCTACCCTGATCTCCCACCATTCATCACACAGCAATGTAATGTCAGATTTACATATAGTTTTCATTAAGTCGACTATTATTGTGTTGTCTGACATAAGGGTCCAGTGAAAAATGGTTAAGTATGTAATATAAATGCAGAGGATCTGCAGAGATGTATATGCATTATGAATACCATTCAGAAAGAGATCCATTCACTAAGACTGGAATTGCGACGGCAGCTGGCCAATATATATCACCAGTAGCACGTATTGTTGTCGTGTTCCTGTATTTTTAAGATATAGAATTAAGGGCCACATAGAAATGTTGACATCAGTTGTTCAATGTCGGGGAAACCATTTGTATACAATTTCAGCCCTGCGTTCAGAGAAAGTTCTTTTTGGTACATTTCCTGCATAATTAGATTAATCGTGGGGATTTCTCTGAAGTAATTTAAAATGAAGCCAATAAACGTTTCCGATTAAAGCACTTCTTGGGCTGTTAGTGGAAAGGGTTTGTAATCAATTAAGCATGCAAGTAAACAGATAAGGACGAGCGGGTGAGAGTCCGACAGAGGTAGTTGATATCTAGATCTTACAGCTCACCCCTCACACCCCACTCCACCCAAAGGATTACCACAGAGACTTATATAGAACTACATCAAGAATTGTATAAATAACTATTTTAGGATAACTGGTATTCACTTGTTATCCTAAAATAGTTGAAACGTGACGAAAGTAATATAAATAAGATACTGAATTGAGAAAACAGAATGTCACAAGGTTGATGGAAGATCGGAGTCTCTGTACTAGCGAATCATACCTAATACAAAAAAAATACAAAAAAAATACACAATACTCCACGAGTTTGGATGGGCCGCAAGCGTCATAGAGGAGAAGCCGAGTAACTATTACGGCCCATCCAAACTCGTGGAGTATTGTGTGTTATACGATTCGAGTGCGGTTCTGGATTTATCTCACCCCTTTCACTGACGTTAAATAGCATCACAATATCAGAATAATTCAAATTACTTCGCAAATCCAGTTGGTTAATAGCGTATGACATTATTTTATATTCGCTTCGCCATAACCGCAGCGTAGTAATGTCAGTTACCAGGGTGATTGTTGAGTATTTTTTCTAATGTTATTCCTATGGCTAAACTTTTACCTGGGATGAGATAAAGCTCTATACCTTACAGCTGGCCCCTTCATACCCACTCCACTCAACAGAATACTACAGAGACATATCTAGATCTTACAGATCAACCCTTCATACCCCACTCCACCCAACTCCCATTCCCCAAATGCAGGAAAAAAAGTGTTTTGGAGAATAATACAAGCTCCCAAAACGTTGAGGGGAATTTGAGTACATTTTATATTGAAATGTAGGGACTTCCAAGAGCTTGAGTATGAATAAAGGTTGAAATGAAATGCAGTTTGAATACCTGAGGTTGAAACTAACCGGTGTGACGTATAGATCTGGAGATCACCCGTTAGTCAGCAGGAGAAACGGTATGTAGACGTTAGGGCCTACCACCCGAAAGTCGGGACGTTAGGGCCCACTCATCGGGACGTTAGGGCCCGCCTAAAGCCAACCGAGGGTTTAGGGTTAGGGTAAGGGTAAGGGTTAGGGTAAGGGATAGCGTTAGGGATAGGGTTAGGGATAGGGATAGGGTTAGGGATAGGGTTAGGGTAAGGGTTAGGGTTAGGGTTAGGGTAAGGGTTAGGGTAAGGGTTAGGGTTAGGGATAGGGTAAGGGATAGGGTTAGGATAAGGGTTAGGGTTAGGGTTAGGGATATGGTTAGGGATAGGGTTAGGGTAAGGGTTAGGGTTAGGGTAAGGGTTAGGGTTAGGGTTAGGGTAAGGGTTAGGGTAAGGGTTAGGGATATGGTTAGGGTTAGGGATAGGGTTAGGGTAGGGGTTAGGGTTAGGGTAAGGGTTAGGGTTAGGGTAAGGGTTAGGGTGGGCCCTAACGTCCTGCAACCGGAGAAACAACAAATAAACTCGATGAAAATGCACCTCAGTAGGGATCACTTTGAAGTGCATGCTCAGAAAAACATCAGCCGAAAAGCTGAACAGTGAATGGTCGCTGCATTAACGACGCTCCAAACGTCAATTACGTGAAGCGATCGCGTCCGGTAAAGAAGCGACAATAACGATACAAATAGCGATGTCATTCAGTGGAGGCAGGCAGTCGTTGGATATTCACTCCATGTTGATTGGATCTATTTGTAATCGTTGCCAGCCACACAGGCGCTTCCATGTCGGGCACGTCAAGACTTGAGAGCTGTATCTTCTCATGTACTCAGTAGACTGCACTCTGTCTGTGGGTTATTATTAGAGCGTGCTTGCACGCGCTTTATCTGTTCACCCTCTTGGTCGCCTCGTGATGCTTACACGCGCTTTATTATCTATCTATACGAAGCCCCCCATTGAAAATATATGGGGACTCAGTAAACCACCACCCATTGTATAAAACCTGTATAAAAGGACTATTTTCCATATACCATGGCTTTGAGGCCGTATATTACGGATTTAAATCTGTATATCATTGTCAGTCTCAAAAGGACGTAACTTGCCTACCGAGACGTAAAACTACACAAACAAACTGTATATATCATAGTTATGGTATCTGACAGTTTTTTTTAACCAATTGGTAGTGGTTTACTGAGTCCTCATGCATTCTCAAAGGACTTATATAACATGGGTAATAAAACAAAACTACGTGTATTCTGGTCCCATCCGTTGGACACCCTCATCTTCTCGTCAAGCACACTGGTCTTCATTGCTGTAAGTCATCAGTAGCGCAGGCGAGTGAATGTCACAGAATGCTAAAAGGTATTTTAGACGTGGCAATATAAACCTCTGAAACAACCCGATGCTACCTTGTTAATGAATACTTCCTGTCAGTTTAAACCAAGTTGCTATAGTGTCTCCAGGTCAACCATTGTTCTGGATTAGACAACGTAGGATTCAACCATGGAAAAGGATAATAAATCCGGTCCACACTCGCCAAACACATGTGTGGTTTGGGGAAATGAAAAAAAGGGGGTTCAATAGTTTTAGCCTATAAAAGAATAACAGTTGGTTTGGAGGGACAAGGTTTCATCCGGTTCAGACTCATCAGGCATCTTAGGATTGGGCTAGGGCAAGGCGTGTGACTTTTGTCACGTTTTAAGCCCTGCAATTAATGTTTCAGGGCTCACACCAGTTCATAATAGTGAACAGGATAACAGAGACTATAGTAACAGTCTTGACAGTCTTGAAAGGGGAATGTCAAGGCTTTCACCTCTATGTACAATGAAAACAAACCCAACCAGAACGCTGAAAGGGGCATGTTCCAGAAAAAAAACAACTTCGCACTGTACAAAATGAAAGGCAAAGAAAAATGCAGCGAACCCTACTACTCGAGCGAATAAAGAAAAAATCTGAGAAAATATTGAATTTGGAATAAATGCGTAATGACAGTGGAACTCCAATGTGAACTAGGTGCGTTGTAATTTGATTTTGGAGATTGCGAAAAGGGAATTTGGTAACTGCAGCTGAATACAATTTTGAATGCCGAAAAGGGAAATGGAACCCGAGAAGGAGACCGACTTTTTCACCGGGAAACCTGAAGTTGCATCCCGGTACAGTGAAAATTCCACACACGGATATGACCGCTCTAATAAGAGAATTGATAATGAACAAATGACAATGTGACTGGAACAAGCAATTTAAGTCTTAGTGAACAGGTGAAGTTGACCCGTCTAAAAATAGGTCACTCCAGACTTACATGTGAATACCTCCTGCAAGGGGAAAATCGCCCATTATGCCAAGCGTGCAATGTACCCACAACTAATCAGCATATCCTGCTGAACTGTCAAAGGTACAAGAACATAGAAGACAGTACTTGAATAACAGAAACTATTCCAAAGAAAGATATCATCATGTTTTTGAGAGAGACAAATCTCTTTGATTGTTTATAAAACATTTGAAAACATTGAAAAGATTGACTGAAATAAGTCAATAAGAAAGTAAAAAGCTTAAATCATTGACAAAAAAGAAAAATTGCAGGCTTAGATATGATGATGCTTATCGTTTTCCAAGTTAAAACTAAGGAAGAACTTAAAAATCATTTGACAGGGTATCTGTGTAAGCTGTAGAGATTTGGAAGAGTTATTAGAGAACCGTATTACATTACATCATCTTGTATTTGATGACAATTGTTAAGACGTCCTTTGACATGATGTATTTATGTACGATGGATGACTGAAAAACTCGCCCTGGTGAAAGGCATCTTTTTTCAATTGAAAAAAAAGGAAGAAAATCCAAGACAATTATCAACGATGAAGTTTAGACAGCCCAGACTCGTTAATCCAATACCCTAGAATGTTCCTGCAATTTCATCTGTCAAAAAACAACACTCAAGGAAACCACACTCTAGGTGTGACAGCTGTATATCTCTCTAGGCATGAGGCCGGACTTGGCCGTGTTTGTCCGGGCGCACGCATAAGTGAAGAATTCTCCGTTAGGTGGCATTGAATGGAAAAGCCTTTATTGTGGCTTGACGTGGGCAGCGTGACCAGTCTGAATAATACACACCGGCCACCAGCAGCGCCTCGCGCGGGTCGCCCGCCGGACGCAGTATGGACGCCGCACGGATGCCGTACGGACGCCAGACCCCCACATGGATAATTTATATCAGTTTGTGGCCCTGGACCCGACCTGTAGGCTACATACGACCTATTTCAGGGAAGCCCCTCTCCCCTCCTCTGCCACCCTAGCACCCATTGTTTGCTTAGTAGGAAACTCACGAGATGAAAATAACTTGGTCCATACTCCATCGAGTTTGACTGCAGAGTAATGTTTTGGTGCTCCACCACCGCGACACCTCAAGACACATCGCGACAAATATACACGCGATTATTCAAAACCTAGCAAGATGTAGCAAGACAATCAAATCGTGACTAATCTCGCTATATCTTGTGTGTTGGTAAAATCAGAACTTAAATCACCCAGCTTCGCTTCGGGAATTACTCTGCGGTCAAACGAGGTGGAGTACAGACCAAGTCATTTTCATGGAGTGGGTTTCTGATTTTATCTTACCCCGTATAACATTAATAATTGATAGGATAAATGACCCAACTAGCCATTGAGTATTGGGTACACTACCTTCATGGCTGTGGAGTATGATTCTGTTTGTTTTGTTGGTTTTGTTAGTTTAACGTCCAATTTGTTCAACTAGACTTACTTGGGGTTTGATCGAATCTATAAGATGAATGTAGGTAGAAATCCCACCTCTACACATTATGAGTTCTTAATGTTAATGGAGAAAAATACCAGGGTGAGATAAATGAAGAGGACTGTGTCATGCGCAGTGAGGAGGTGGCGGCACAGCTCGGGTTCAGCCCACGATAAGGTGCACGTGTCAGAGTAATATCTGAATTTATAGTTGTGGGCGCTGTGTTCTGCAGCCACATGTGACCACTGAGAGTCAAACTACTCACCGATAGGTCGTCCGTAACCCGCTATCACTGAACACCGGCCGCCGACACCGTCACCGCAGCCACCACCCTCTGACGTAGATTGTGGAGGAAACCTATGAAAGTTTAGGGTCAGAGCTTGTATCCCATCGAGTTGGAATCGTGTAGCAATTCACAAGGCGAAGCTGCATGAGGTATGTAGCGAGATGGGATCGAGCTGTATTTGATCACTCCAACCTTTTATAGGTAACGTATATATTGCACGTGCAAGCACGCTCTCATAAATGATATTAACATGTATACTGATGTAAGGGGGGGGGGGGGGGGGGCTTCCACACCAACCACGACAAGGCTACGACAAGTGCCGACGTGAAAGTTCCAATCGGCGCCTTGTCGCAGCCTTGTCGTAAGAAGTCGGGGGGTCTGCGACAGCGTTGTCGGGGCGTGTCGTAGACGTCGCTGGTTCCTGTAAAAAAGAGGACGCCTATGGTACCGAGACACTACGACAGTGATATCGAGTAAACCACGACACTCTACGACAAGGGTCCAGTCGTAGGAAAAATCGAACATGTTCGATTTTGTCGTAACCCTGTTGGAAGGCTCCCAACAAACTTCCAGTCGCAGCCCAATCGTGGCCTTGTTGTAGACTCTTGTCGGGAAATGTGGTCCACCAACCATGACAAGGCCTCCAGTCGTAGGCCAGTCGTGGACTAAAGAAGAAAGCAACAAGTTTTGGTAAAAATCGTCGTTCTCCACGATGCGGTGTGATATGAACGAGGCGACAGCCGGGTGAATATCACGTAGCATTCAAACGAGTTGCAGAATGCCTTCTTTGACCAAAACGCGTTGCTTTCTGTATTTATCTCACTCCTATACACATTAAAAGAATGGATGACACACAGGATATAGACCATGGAGAACGGACCGCAATACTCGTAAGGGCATGGTGAACGGGTTCTCAATGTTGAGCCTATGGGCATTTATTCCAGGGGTGAGATAACTGGTCGGGAACCCATTGTCGTAGCCTTGTCGTGGTTGGTGGACAGCCCCCTTTATTAGGATGCGCTTTCCAAAGTAGCCTCTGCCGAGTGATAATGCAGAGGCATGCACACAGAGCCCCCTGCCTGGGGCTGGGCCCCGTCTCTCCCTCCCTCCAGGCTGCTTATCTCACCCCATCCTTATCTGATGAACTCTTATCTCCTCCAGATAGCACTTCACCCGTTCACGAGGTGCCGCTATCTCCTCGCCACATACAACCCCGCCCGTTAGTACGGCTTTAAAGGCATACCCTACAATTCACGCAGGCGCCACCTGGTGATTTGTATATAATGGCATTTATCAGCCAAAACTGGTTCTATCTGATTGATTCTAATTGAGTAAATTTAATGTTTTGTCCAGTTTATCCAATGTTGATAGATAATATAGGCCAATTTACATTTGCTTGATTTACATAAGAAATATACTGAAAACTATGGTTTTCTTCAAATCTCTCTCGAAAAAAAGATCTGTGACCTATGATTTTTAAAACTTAAATGTATAGTACTTTACATCTACTATATTCTGTCTGGGGAAAATGATATGGGTTTTACTCTATGAAAAGTAACTGTTTAGAATTTCTTTATATTCTATTGATTCTCTCAATCAAAAACTAGCACGGTGATCCCCGATTTTTAAGTTAGACATGTGTAGTAGAAGACTTCTAGAACATTATATTCAATATTCAAGAAAATGATATGGGTTTTGATTTTCAAGCCAACTTGTCCGAGGTGCCTTTAAACCACCACCAACCACCACTACACCGTGATGAGTGTGTGAGTGTAGCTCCCGCGCCCAGACACGTGTTAGTTTGATGTAGACCGTGGAGGAAGCCCCCCAGCCCCCGACCCGCCCGCCGCCCTCCGCCCGCCGCCCTCCGTCCGCCGCCCTCCGTCCGCCGCCCTCCGCCCTCCGTCCTCCGCCCGCCTCCCTCCGCCCGCCTCCCTCCGCCCTCCGTCCTCCGCCCGCCTCCCTCCGCCCGCCTCCCTCCGCTCGCCGCCCTCCGCCCTCCGCCCGCCGTACACCGCCCATCGCCCTCCGCCCGCCGTACACCGCCCATCGTCCGCCGCCCTCCGCCCTCCGCCCACCGCCCTCCGCCCTCCGTCCGCCGTCCCCCACCTGCCGCCGCCCGCCTCCAGTGGCTGAACACCCCTCTCACCCACCACCCCGCGCCACCTTCTCATGTCGTAGCGCTGTTGCCATGGCAATATCTTGAGGCGGTCGGTATTGAAACAATTAGCATACAAATGTAAGCGTCGGGCGCGAAGAATGGGGCAGGGAGACGCCCGGGAGACGCCGGAGGGACGCGGGGAAGACGCAGTAGGTGACGGGTCCCGCGTCAATAAAGTCTGAAGTCAGAGAAGACTGAAAGACCTGATCCCAATCCCCCCGCCCCCTCCCCACCCCACACCCGCCAGCCCCCACCCACCACCACCACCACCCTCAGCCTCCAAACGGGCATGGCTGGAACGGTGAGAGGATTGGGCCTAAAAGCAAACAGTTTTCCCTGTGTATTTCATCGACAAGGATCAATAGTATTAAGAAATGCCGTTTTCGTGCTGCAAGTAATATTTCCTTGGTTAAATTGGCTTGGATTGTTTGATAATAAGGTGTGGATTGTTAAGGATAAAGGGGGCTGGGGCTTAAGGCAGTTTGCGTTGACCTCAGAGGTGTGTCATTGTATCCGTTCTGACGGCTGTGTCTGGTAACTGTCGTGCAGCTTGTTTACCCTTAACTTGCCCTCATCCATATAACGTCTATGTATCTTCTTACTGTCTTTTGGCCTGCCGAGGTGGGCAGCAACTGAGGTTAGGAGATAGCTCAGTGGTAAAGAGCACCGAACTTGTAACCCCAAGACTGTAGGACTTTGTGGGTTCGAGTCCCACTGTAGCCGCTTTTCCATTCACCCCAGCAGTAGTAGATTTACTGCTATATCAAAGGCCAATCCTTTTCATATCATGTCTATTTGGCGTGGTGTACAGCCAATCTTCTCCTTCACCCCCAGCAGTAGTAGATTAATTGCTATATAAAAGGCCAATCCTTCTCATACCATGTCTATGTGGTGTGGGAAGTAAAAGAACTCTCACCTCATGTGTAGGGTTGTGATTTCTACCTAAATTCATCTCATAGATTAGGTGAAACCCAAAGTAAGTCTAATAGAACATATTGGACTTTAATAAGATGTGTATGAGATGTTGATAGAAAATGAAGAGGGATGTTATAAAGTGTTGCATGCACAGCAAGTGTTGAAAACCAGTCTTGTCATGCCTATTGTATTTATCCTACCCCTAATATAAAATCCCATAGGCTTAACCTTGAGTTTCCGTATGCCACGCTGACTGGCATATGGAGTTTTATATGCCACTAGTGGCATACAGAATTGTTCTCACGTTATATTCCAAAATCGAGGAGACGGGGTAGGATGAAATCAAAACTTAATCGTTTTAATCTTGGCCACCGCACACCACTCCTTGAGTTTTGGCTCCGGACTTCACTCGGCTTCGCCTCATGAAGTCACTATGCCAAACTCCAGTCGTGGCATACGGTGGCCAAGATTAAAACTCATCCAGTTTTTCGATAGTACATGCATTTACAAGACAGCATGCTTTCATATGAGCACTGAGAAATTACCAGATGGGTAATTTCAATACACAATCATAGTAACTCCTATAAACAATCTCAACGTCGGTCACAATGTCCATCCCAAGTTAATTTCGTAATCTGTTGTCAATAAGCCATACGCAGTGTTAAACCTACACTCACCATGCCTCTGCTGAAAGTTTGAATGTGGATATCGTTTGATGATAATACATTTACTTTGAATTCAATCTCCCGGAATCGGATACTCCTCATGGACGGGTTGTTGGAGGGGTTCTGTGTGCGGGATTAGCATTTGCCGACTGTCACCGGATTCCTTTGACATAATTCATGTCGCATTACGTAGCTTTCAGATGGCAAACGCATCTTAGAAATCCAAAGCAACATTCATGTTATCAAAACTCCTTTATGCTGGGAGAAGAAAGCTTTCATTATTGCAGTCCTGTTATATTGATTTTTTCTTTTTTTAAAAGAAACAAAGTAGCCGAGCTTTATGGTAACCATAAGCGGGTCCGTATAAAGAATACGTACTGTGTTTCCGACTGCCATTTGTTCAGATTGGTTTAGAAAAACATACACAAAGGCTCCGGAAAGTAAATTGTTCCCTGCCGCTTTCTTCCTCTATTGCCGGCAATATAACAGCAAAGTATTGATTTACATTTGGTTATTACAATAAATCAAACGTCGAATAAGGAGTATTTGTGTTTCTAAGCCAGGCCTGTTAACTTTAACCCTTGCTCAAAGGCAGCGGCAATAAGTGCCATAGACATACAACAGAAGACGACAAAAATAGAAGCCGAGTTCATTAAAGTGTATGTGGGGGAAGAATTAAAATTGAATCAATAGGTAGTTAAACGGAAAAGCGCGCATGTGGGGTAAAAGAATAAAAAGTGGTAGAGGAAGGAATTAATTTAGCGCAGGCCTCTTTTGAGGACAGCCATATTGGCGACGTTACCATTGTCTGTGAGTTGGGGCTCCGAGGTATATACAGAGATTCATGAATCAATATTGACACATTCTGGTCGGTGTTTGTTGCCGTTACAGCAGTATCCTGGACGCGATAACCACTCACAAGCTACTGGGGCTTCGTTGAATAACCTAGGGTCGTACATGAATTATATAGAACTGCATCGAGAATTGTATAAATACACAATACGCCATGAGTTTGAGTGTGCCCCAATCGTTATCGAGGCGAAGCCGAGTGACGATTATGGCACAACCGAGCGAGTGGAATATTGTGTATTTTACGATTCTAGTGCAGTTCTGGATTTATCTCACCCCTTTGTATGACATTAAATAGCATCAGAATATCAGAATAATTAGAATATACTTAGCAAATCCATATGACGTCATCGCACATTCACTACGCCACGGCCGAGGCAAAGTATTTTGACTTACCGGGGTGATCATTGAGTATTTTTTCCTAATGTTATTTCTATGGCTAAGCTTGTACCAGGGGTGAGATAAAATCTTTTTTTTGGCACCTCTTACAAAGCTTATCATTTAATATTATTTTAAGTCCGTTCGCTAAGACAGTCTTAGCTGTGTATAAGGTCGTCCAAAAGTGTCAAATAAAGTTGGCCCACATTGTTCCCGGGTCTCCTTGGCGTACATAAAAGGTTCTACATGTGCGACCCTAGATTATCAAACGAGTCTCTTCCAGTTGTCATGTTACACGTTTCTACAAACCGGCAACAAAGATTTCTTTAACTAAAGTGGAGTACCAATCGCATAACAATTTTGATGTTTGTATTTTTCAGGTAAGTCATCACAAAACGCCCATTGACCACAAACCTGTGGAGGGACTGAGCCGGCGGGAGGTAGGCTTATTGTGCTTACACAGGTCGAGTGTGATGTACGCAGAGCTCTGGTGAGCAGGTTTTTCTATGCCGTTATTTTGCCTTCTACGGCTTTATGTGAATGAGCATTGTCCAATACAGGGAGTATAATAAAAACATCATTGTTGATAATCTGAGGATGTGTTATGCACTAAGGAAATTAAATTTTATACCCATAGGCAACATAAAAAACAACATATTAAATCGACCGGGATGAGCTTTAGGCAAGCATCTTTATTGAAGCCGGATTAGGAGATATGTGATACACTGAGCAAATTACATTTTATATAATCACTTATCATCCCCTTAGGGAAGAGATAGGAAGCAAATGAAATCACTAGGGATGTTATTTATGTGTTTATTTGGTGTCACAATGTAAATAACAGCAAGCTGAATGGTATGGGATATTATTTATCGTTTTACTTGTGTCAAGAATGTAAATAGCATTTGAACTAAATGGTAACTCCGTACTAACTGAGGTCTCAGTGCAATATGGCTGCTGTGATAACATCCCACTGCAGCCTTCTCCTTCACCCCGGCAGTGGTAGATTTACTGCGATAACAAAGGCCAATCCTTCTCATACCATGTCTATGTGGTGTAGGAAGTAAAAGAACTCTCGCCTCGGTAAATGTATAGGGGTGAGATTTCTACCTAAATCTATCTCATAGATTCGGCCAAACCCAAAGCAAGTCTAGTAAAACATATTGGACGTTAAAATTACCCAAACAAACAAACTCTGTAGACCATACACAATACGAGATTTTACAGTGGTGTTATTTACTGTTTTTATACGGTGTCAGGAATGTAAATAGTGGACTGCATGGTAACTCCATACTAAATAAGGTCTCAGTTTCAATATGGCTGCTGTGATACCACTATGTACACCATACACAATACGAGATTTTATCCCGCGCCTGTGGGGTTCCCGCGGAGAATGAATGTGACTGGAGCTGTTCGTCCCGACATGGAGGTGCCCTGCACTTGTTTGAGCCCCAACACGCATACGGACACCTGAGCCCAGCAAATGTGCCAACCCCCCCCCCCCCCCCTCACCCCCCCACCCCCCCACCCCTCACCACCACCACACACAACCCCGTTCTGGGAGATGGAGGTCAGGAAGGAGGACGATCTGGGAAGTACTTTATTATCTATCATATACAAAAAAAACCTTTTATAAGATATGGGGACTCAGTAAACCACAAGCCATTGTATAAAACCTGTCAGATACCATAATTGTGGTATACGGATTCAAATCTGTGGTATACGGCATCAAAGACATGGTATACGGGGAAAAAAGTCCCTTTTCGCTATAGACCAAACAAATAGTCTTTAGAGACATACCCGTAAATATGGCAATTCTTAGGTATAGTTTATTAGAGAAGATGGATAATAGATACGGATTTGATCTGTGGTATATGGCCTCAAAGCCATGGTATACGGAAAAATAGTCCCTTTGTGGTATAGAGTAAAAAAAAAAGTCCCTTTTGTTATACCCTTTAATATGGCAATTAATAGGTTTAATTCATTCGAAAAGATGGATAATAGATACAACAAACGATGGTTTTGTAGACAGGCGGTTCCGTATACCACCCGAGGTTGACGTCGTAACACACTCGCTAGCTCTCATGTATTACTATGAGTCAACCTCTCATGGTTTACGGCCGCCTGGCTACAGAACCATCGATTATTGCCTCTATATACTTTACATATCTTTTAGAGTCTACAAAGAGAATATAAATAGTTGAATCTCCCAGGAGATTACGGAAAAAGGTCCCTAGCGTGCAAGATAGTGCGTGAGAAGATCGGCGGCCATTTTGTCTTCCCTTTGATGACTTCAATCTGCAATCGTGAATAACAAACAACATTACCATTCTCTCGGGTATCACTGCGCGTCAACTACGCGGAGAATCTTTTTTTTAGAGATTCTTCCACATCGATGGTTCATACAGAATATACGATGTTCAACCTGGTCCGTCCAGTGAAAACAGATACATTTATTTATCTCACCCCAGATATTTTTTCTCCATAGACTTAACATTGGAAACTCGTATCTAACACCCATTAGATATTTAGGAAATATATCCAATGGGGGATAATGTCACAAATGTTAGCCCATTAGTCAATATTAAGGGTGAAATAAATTCAGAAACCCATTCAAGTTTAGGGTCAGAGCTCGATCCCATCTCGTCTGAATCACATAGCAATTCACACGGCTTAGCCTTGTGAATTACTACGTGATTCAAACTCGATGGGATACGATCTCAGACCCTAAACTTTCATGGGTTTCCTCTATAATAAACATACCTACATACATATAATACATACTATCATGAAACATCACGAAATTTCATATGATTGTATATAAGGCATGAGTTGTCTTCGCGGAATGATTTCCGCTTCGTGATATCTGTAGCAGAAGACAATGAATGGCATGTAAACAATTATATGAAATTGAATGATGTTTAGATTGTATCCTACCCTGTCATATGTTTATATGTCACCAGTGGCATATAAATATTTTATGCCATGACCGTGGCATACAGTGATACCATGTTAAGTCTAAGGAGATTTGCGGGGTAGGATAAATTATCTTATCAGTTACATTCCAGTCAATACTTACAGTAATACCATGTATTTCTCATCTATTTCATAGAAAGTTATAGGACATTATCCCATATAATTCCTATACTAAAAAATCCTATAGAGTTTTTACAATCACCGAATTCAGCTATAGAGCCGTTCTTCCACTCGGGCCCTAGACCCCTACTCCTCATTCTAATCGCGGGTGTTAGCCGAACGAGCAATGGGTACCATTTTTTGTGTAAGTCTTTGGTATGACCTGACCGGGTTTGAACCCACGACCTCCCATGCTCGAGGCGAACACCTCTACCATTTTCCCACCGAGTTTGAGTAGTGACGATGCTAGTACTAATACAGATATAAAGGACACAACCGGCATAAATACACATAATAACAATACATTATTCGACAAATCACATAGACGGGGCAAGCAATGGGGGAAAATAAATAACAAATCTCTAGCAATTAAAAAGTTTCTGTAAGCCATTTAGTTCCAGATACCACAGCACTGTCAAGCGTAGCAATAGTTCGGTGTAGATTTACACCAATAATATAGTTCACCATTAACCTGTGACTTTAGCATGCATAGTATGTTATGACAGTGATTTCTGATGGTAAATGAGATTATTATGATTGATTCTAAATAATTAGCATTTAAAATAAACATTCAAGAAACTTATTTCGAAGTACATGATGGTTCAACCTTACTATGGACATTACTATTTTTCCGGAATCTCCTGCAGGAGATTCTGACGTGCCAGAATCTCCGGGTAGCTAATTCCAGGTTCCCTATACATTTCCTATGGAGACTCCGTAATAGGTGGGTAATAATATGCCAGAATACCACCACACAGATGAGAATTATGTATGATCCGAAGTATATCTATCAGCACTTGTTTGTGTATCTCCAGCCCTTCCACCACATGCAAACTTGTTCCATTTTCTTAGCTTTAACTTCTTGCCCTCCAAATTTATGATATTTAAAAAAACTTGTTCTTATGTCGCAACAGGAATTGCCTGTTGCAGTTTTGTGCCACAATTGTTTTGATAAAGTTTTATGCGTTGGTCGGCCAGATAAGATTATGGGAAAACAAGTTTTAGTTAATTGCCTCCGGGAAAAAATTGGGTTAATTTCCTGTGCTGCGTCAGAACTTTTCTCATTTGGTCTTTTGGTAATCCACAAAAAAATGAGAGAAGAAAAAAATAGCTGGGAGTGGAGAAGGTGGCTCTAGTCACAGCTGGCGAGGTGGTAACTGGAGAACTCGACCCGAAACAAACTCGACCCGTAGTTGTCAGGAGAACTCGACCCATTTTGGAGAAATCGATTGGAGATCTCGACCCGTTTCAGATACTTATGAGTGAGATATTTTCTTATAGAAGGAACGGTCCGACTAGTTAGAATTAAGACAAATAAACCAAAGGATATAGAAAATACTGTTTGTTTAGGGGTAGGGTGAAGATAAGGGTTAGGTCAGGGATATGGTTAGGGTTAGGGGAAGAGTTTTCTGTTTGTTTTCTTCCCCAGAGAAGACCAACTTTGAAGCCAAGATAACATACTTAATACCCAGTATAGTATTTATCCACAGTTGAGACAAGTGAGATGGGAATATTTAAAACGGGTCGAGTTTTTAACGGGTCGAGTTCGTTACGGGTCTAATTCTCCGGTATTCTTTTGGGCAGTCCCCGGCCTCGTCCATGGTGCACGTTTTCTTACATGGAGTTGTCCCACTGCCTTCACTGCCATATAAGGAATATAGAAAGCATGAATTGACCCAGCAGCCGATGAGTATATTCAGAGCAAACCAACACCTTCATCCTGACCTACTTACATACTGTTGATAGCGCCTTGGGACGGTTCTACAGTTTATACCTGACCTGCATCTCGGGGGCCAAAATAAATACCCGCTTATTAGCCAATTTTGTTAAAAGGGATTTTTGAGAAAGAAATTCGGCTTATAAATTTTTGCCAGAGTGGGTGGTCGGCTCATATCCGGGGTTTTCCTAAAGTTGAATGCCGCCAGAATCGGCTTATTGCATTTCGCTGAAGTTGGCGGTCGGCTTATAAGCGGGGTTTTACGATATATGTTTTGATATCCTAACTTGGTCCAGGAATATAAGATCCAAGATGCCCGGTCGCTGTCACTGCCACCTGGTGTATACATTTTAGAATTGAGATTATAGTTTTTATCCTCAGCAATATTGCCAGCATCTGGTGCCCGTGGTGGTTGTTGCATGGCTACGTGATGACCGACAACATCCCCCGCGTGTGCCAGGAGACATACAAAACAAGTAATTTACTGAAGCATGGATAGGGAACAAAAACCTTACCCATTACAGTAGAAACAAAATATGGCAATGACAGGACATACAAAGCCAATTGCCAATGGTGTAGGCCCTCATACAGGGGTTTTTGTGAGCTTTTCAATTAAGTTCTTGCGTTACTTAGATTTAAAACTTATTCCCATTTTTAAAGTTTGGGTTTCTTGCGCCAGGTTATCCCATAATTTGCTCCCTATGTATTAAGTGCCAAATCCACTAAGGCGATTTTACATGCGAATTTGGGTTCGCAGACGTTCGCAGACGTTCGCAGACGTTCGCATGGACCTGCGAATGCCTTGCGACAATATCTAATATATTGAATATTATCGCATGGGATTCGCACAGTCGCACAGATCGCAGACGCATTCGCTTGGTCGCCTTAGTGGATCTGGCGCTTAATGGTGCCCTTCTAGAGATTTCTAAGTTCGGCTTTTGTATTTTTTATCTTGCACTTCGTACTGCTCCTGAGATTCCTCCCTGTTGGTTCAAAGACATTATGTATTTCCATACTCCACCATACTTTACATGATTACAGTCTCAGACTCTGGGCGGTCCCGATACCAGGTCGTCAACCAGCCAGTGGAAGCCTATGACAACCCGGGTGAGGACTTTAACCCAGTCTGAGACGGCCGAGGCTGGTCCCTGAGGACGGTCGGCGGCTCGGTCCCTGACTCCTGGAGACTGCCCACCTCCCCAGGGAGGAGGCATCAGTGGTTAAAGCACGGGAATAGCCATCCCAAAGTCCTGTAGCGGTAGACTTACCGTTATATCAAAGGCCAGTCCGTCTCATATCATGTCTATATGGTGTGGTGTACAGCCACCTTTCTCCTTCACCCCCAGCAGTGGTAGATTTACTGCTATATCAAAGGCCAGTCCTTCTCATACCATGTATTTGTGGTGTGGTGTACAGCCACCTTTCTCCTTCATCCCCATCAGTGGTAGATTTACTGCTATATCAAAGGCCAGTCCTTCTCATACCATGTCTATGTGGTGTGGTGTACAGCCACCTTTCTCCTTCATCCCCAGCAGTGGCAGATTTACTGCTATATCAAAGGCCAGTTCCTCTTATTCATTGATAATTGCACGCTCATTCATCAATGATGAACATACCTTTGCTCCTAGTTCTAGAAAGAGAGGGTTGAGTATTAAATAAGAAACTAACAAGTTTTGGTTAAAGCCTTCTTTCTCCACGAGTTTGATGTGGAGGGATATGAACGAGGCGACTGCTGAGTGAATATCACAAAGCATTCAAATGAGTTGGAGAATGACTTCTTTGACCAAAACAAGCTGCTTTCTGTATTTATCTAGAATAGACATAGCAAATCCATATGACGTCATCTCAAATTCACTACGCCACGACCGTGGCGTAGTATTGTCACTCTACGGGGGTGATCGCGGAGTATTTTTTTCTATTGTTATTTCTATGGCTAAACTTGTACCAGCGGTGAGATAAAACAGGGTACTGCACACGATGCAGTACAGAACCTATACTACATAGGGAGCAGCAGTAGGTAATTACCAAATACCTTGGACGGGTATATATAACCAATGTTAAGCATATGGGACATAGACAATAATCCATGGTTTTGTGGACAGGCGGCCGTAAACCACGAGAGGTTGACACGTAGTAATACACGAGCGCTAGCGAGTGTATTACAAGGTCAACCGCGAGTGGTTTACAGAGCTGCCTGTCCACATAACCATCGTTTGTTGTATTCATTATCCATATCTTCGAATAAATTAAACCCAATAATTGCCATACTAACGGGTATAACAATAGGAACTATTTCTTTGCTCTATAGCAAAAGGGACTATTTTCCCCGTATACCATGGTTTTGAGGCCGTATACCACAGCTTTGAATCCGTATACCACAGTTATGGTATCTGACAGGTTTTATAAAATGGGCAGTGGTTGAGTCCCCATACATTTTCAATGGGGGCTTTGTATACGATGGATAATAAAAAAAATAGCAGGGGTGAGTTAAAGACACGTGTGGCGGTGGTGTGGCGTTTATAGTTCCCCTCACGGGCTGGTCTGTACGGCGAGCTGATCGATCGACTCAGTAGGCGGCGTTTTCAGTGTGACTCCTGCTTTAATCGCTAGAAAAGGTCGACTCAATGGGTCCGACTTGGTTCCGTGATTTGCCGGATGTTTTATTCACGAGAATGGGCGGATTGTCCAGTCTCAGTCAACCCGGCCCTCCCCCACAAACTACTTTAATCCACTGTCTAATGGTTTAATATCACTCCTGGTATTTTTTCTTATATACATAACATTGAAAACTCGTACTCAACGCCCATGGAGTATTGTAGAAAATGCTCAATGGGGGATGATCTCCCACATTTTAGCCAATCAGTCAGTGATAGGGGTGAGATAAAATCTGAACCGCACTCGATTCATAGCCAATGAAAATATGCCTTTCATTTTAGGTTTTCTACATAATTTCACTCGGCTTTGCCTCGTGAGATTACTCCGCAACCCAAACTCATAGCATATTGTCAGTGGGTATGGATCTCGCTGGAGTTCCTTGTTATACCATCTAGGTGGTGATGAAATGTCTCTTGTCCGAAAAAAAAACATTTACGTAGTTTCAATATCGATTATGGAAATAAACTATTTGGGAAGGAATAGATGCCTTGATCAACAAGGTACTTGTAGGATTAAATCCATCAGTCGCGTGTTGTATGGTGATTACATGTGTACCAATTTAGCATTACATGTGGAAAAAAACATCACACAGTGGTTTTTATTTCTCCTCTCCTGTGAGAACCACCGGTTATATAATTTACAAACTGTAATTAATTCAGAGGATGGGATCTAACTGATCTCATGCATCTTTGTTTCAGTTTGGAAAAAAAAAATCTCTATGTCACGAAAGTCTTTGCTGGCAGGGAACTCTGTTGACTTTGTTGATACAGAGCCTTGTAGGCGCGTTCCTGGCAAACAAACTTTGATTTGTTGTAGTCTTTATCTCACCACTAGTATTGGACTAAAGATATGGAACAAGCTTTCAGTCAATTTACAAACCACAGAGTCAAAAAAGAGTTTAAAAAAAAGGTGCAATTCAGGCTTACAGGAGTAATAATGAGTAGACAAAATCTTAAGTAACTAGGACAAAGGTCCAAAACAGGCCAAAATGTAAATAAGTTCATGTATTTGTAAATATGAATATTGAATTATCATAGATGTGTAGGAGCTGAATGTCCTTGCCACGTGTTTTATTATGTTGTGTTAAAACAAAAGGCAAACATTAATCGGAAAGAAGAAATCATTGTACTTACCATATGTTAACTGGAAATATGTATTGCATGGAAGAGCAATTGTTCGCAATTGATTGCAATAAAAGTCATTAAAAAAAACCTAAAAAAAACTAGTATTGGTAAACCATTGGTAACTCGTTCTGCATGCCCCTACGAGTATTACAGTCCGTGGTCCATAATGTAATATATCCAGTCCGTCTGTTATTTTAGTGTGAGATAAATACAGAAAACAACTCGTTTTGGTCAAAGTCGCTGTTTTCCATCTCGTTTAAACTCTACGTGATATTCACACGGCTTTGTCTCATTCATATCGCTCCAAACTTGTGGAGAACAACGACTTTGACTGAAGGCCAGTCCTTCTCATACCATATCTTTGTGGTGTGGGAAGTAAATGTACTCTCACCTCGGTAAATGTATTGGGGTGGGATTTCTGCTTGGATTCATCTAATAAATTCGACCATCACCCTTGTGGTATAAAAACAGCGAGAAAAACTGAACATGATTTAGTCCGAATATACCCTCAGGCAAGTTAAATAGATAAACGAAACTGAAACTTGATGGTTTCTTCTTAAGTAGGGGATTGATAATTATCCTACCCCTAATATAAAATCCCATAGGCTTAATATTGAGTTTCCGTATGCCACGCTGACTGGCATACAGAGCCTTATATGCAACTAGTGGCATACAGAATTGTTATCACGTAATATTCCAAAATCGAGGAGACGGGGTAGGATAAAATCAAAACCTGATTCATTTTAATTGTGGCCACTGCACTCCAATCCTTGAGTTTGGGCTCCGGACTTCACTCGGCTTCACCTCATGAAGTCACTATGCCAAACTCCAGCCGTGGCATACGGTGCCCAAGATTAAAACTCATCCAGTTTTACGATATTACTCTATATCTACAACCAGGTGCCCCTCCACCCTCCACCCTCCATCCCCCACCCTCCACCAGAAACTCCACACACACCCATACCCTAGGTTTTATTCCGTCGCCATGGAAACGTGTGCGTGGAGGGACACAAAGGGATAAAAATGGTGAGACGAGTGAAAGGCCCCTGCTGGCCACTTGAGGGGAATGTGATGGCATATTCCCATGCACTGTGTGTGTGTGTGTTTTTTTTATAGCAGGTCACTCAGTGTTGGCCACTTTGTACAGAACGTCTTTAGCACAGGTTAAAGAAGGCGCGGGGCACGATGTATGTGGAAAGTAGTATTTGTAGGTCACACTCAGTAATGATAAAGTTATAAAAGATGCTTATAATCGATGTTGAGTGCGGCAGTGGTAGGGCCTGGACTCACATATTGGGCCAGGTAACTACCACCATTTTTCTGGTGCATTGCAGGATTGCATTCAGCTGGCAAAATCCGTTCGTTTTTAGAAAAAAAAATTCTAATAAGTTCTTTGATCTTTAGAAACGCTGTCATATTTTGTAAAGTCATTCATTGTAAAGAAGTGTAAAGAAGTTATTTGGGGAATCTTGTGATGGAGAGAGGTTGTGCTGGTTCTTCCCTCTGCTGTGAATGACTGGGAAACCAGGTGTTACCTGTCCCATTGTTCATTGGGGCAGGGAGCCAGTCTAGGCCTGAGATGTAGTAGAGCGGGGCAGTGATAGGGTCTGGACTGTGGTAGAGTGGGGCAGTGGTAGGGTCTGGACTGTGGTAGAGCGGGGCAGTGGTAGGCCCTGGACTGTAGTAGAGTGGGGCAGTGGTAGGCCCTGGACTGTGGTAGAGCGGGGCAGTGGTAGGCCCTGGACTGTGGTAGAGCAGGGCAGTGGTAGGCCCTGGACTGTGGTAGAGCGGGGCAGTGGTAGGGTCTGGACTGTGGTAGAGTGTGGCAGTGGTAGGGCCTGGACTGTGGTAGAGCGGGGCAGTGGTAGGCCCTGGACTGTGGTAGAGCGGGGCAGTGGTAGAGCATGGACTGTGGTAGAGCGGGGCAGTGGTAGGCTCTGGACTGTGGTAGAGCGGGGCAGTGGTAGGCTCTGGACTGTGGTAGAGTGTGGCAGTGGTAGGGTCTGGACTGTGGTAGAGCGGGGCAGTGGTAGGCCCTGGACTGTAGTAGAGTGTGGCAGTGGTAGGGTCTGGACTGTGGTAGAGTGTGGCAGTGGTAGGCCCTGGACTGTAGTAGAGTGTGGCAGTGGTAGGGCCTGGACTGTAGTAGAGTGCGGCAGTGGTAGGGCCTGGACTGTGGTAGAGTGGGGCAGTGGTAGGGCCTGGACTGTGGTAGAGTGCGGCAGTGGTAGGGTCTGGACTGTGGTAGAGCGCGGCAGTGGTAGGGTCTGGACTGTGGTAGAGCGCGGCAGTGGTAGGGCCAGGACTGTGGTAGAGCGGGGCAGTGGTAGGGCCTGGACTGTGGTAGAGCGGGGCAGTGGTAGGCTTTGGACTGTGGTAGAGCGGGGCAGTGGTAGGGTATGGACTGTGGTAGAGTGCGGCAGTGGTAGGGCCTGGACTGTGGTAGAGTGTGGCAGTGGTAGGGCCTGAACTGTGGTAGAGCGGGGCAGTGGTAGGGCCTGGACTGTGGTAGAGCGGGGCAGTGGTAGGGCCTGGACTGTGGTAGAGCGGGGCAGTGGTAGGGCATGGACTGTGGTAGAGCGGGGCAGTGGTAGGGCCTGGACTGTGGTAGAGCGGGGCAGTGGTAGGGCCTGGACTGTGGTAGAGTGTGGCAGTGGTAGGGCTGGACTGTGGTAGAGTGTGGCAGTGGTAGGGCCTGGACTGTGGTAGAGCGGGGCAGTGGTAGGGCCTGGACTGTGGTAGAGCGAGGCAGTGGTAGGGCCTGAACTGTGGTAGAGCGAGGCAGTGGTAGGGCCTGGACTGTGGTAGAGCGAGGCAGTGGTAGGGCCTGGACTGTGGTAGAGTGTGGCAGTGGTAGAGTCTGGACTGTGGTAGAGCGCTGCAGTGGTAGAGTCTGGACTGTGAAGTATCTATAGAGAGGCTCCCTGACTCTTATGTCTCTGCCAACCTTAGTGCCCAGGTAAAACTTTCCGAACGCGCCCACCCTTATCAGTGCGGCGGCGGTGGTCGGGACATAGCAGTTGTGCTTGGTGAGTGGGTAGGGAGAGGGTAGATAGGGATAGGGAGTGGGTAGGGACAGGGAGCCGGTGAATGGGGAGAAGGTGGATAGGGAGAGGGAGTGGGTGGGGCGGATAGGGAGAGGGTGGATAGGGATAGGGAGTGGGTGGATAGGGAGCGGGTGGGGATGGATAGGGAGCGGTGGGGGTGGATAGGGATAGGGAGCAGGGTGGGGGTTGATAGGGAGTTGGTTAATAGGGAGAGGGTGGATAGGGATAGGGAGTGGGTGGATAGGGAAAGGGAGCGGGTGGGACAGGGAGCAGGTGAATGGGGATAGGGAGTGGGTGGGGAGGGAGTTGGTGAATAGGGTGAGGGTGGATAGGGAGCGGGTGAGGGTGGATAGGGAGTGGGTGAGGGTGGATAGGGAGCGGGTGAGGGTGGATAGGGAGTGGGTGAGGGTGGATAGGGAGTGGTTGAGGGTGGATAGGGAGCGGGTGAGGGTTGATAGGGAGTGGGTGGGGTAGATAGCGAGTGGGTGGGGGTGGATAGGGATAGGGAGCAGGTGGATAGGAAGAGGGTGGGGATTGATAGGGAGAGGGAGGGGTGAATAAGGAGTGGATGGGGTTAGATAGGCAGCGGGTGGGGTTAGATAGGGAGTGGTTGGGGTTAGACACGTAGCGGGTGGGGTTAGATAGTGATTGGTGGGGGTTAGACACTTAGCGGGTAGGGTTAGATAGGGAGTGGTGGGGGTTAGACACGTAGCGGGTGGGGTTAGATAGGCAGCGGGCGGGGTTAGATAGGGAGTGGTGGGGGTTGGACACGTAGCGGGTGGGGTTAGATAGGCAGCGGTGGGGGTTAGACACGTAGCGGGTAGGGTTAGATAGGGAGTGGTGGGGTTAGACACGTAGCGGGCGGGGTTAGATAGGGAGTGGTGGGGGTTGGACACGTAGCGGGTGGGGTTAGATAGGGAGTGGTGGGGTTAGACACGTAGCGGGTGGGGTTAGATAGGCAGCGGGTGGGGTTAGATAGGGAGTGGTTGGGGTTAGACACGTAGCGGGCGGGGTTAGATAGGGAGTGGTTGGGGTTAGACACGTAGCGGGCGGGGTTAGATAGGGAGTGGTTGGGGTTAGACACGTAGCGGGCGGGGTTAGATAGGGAGTGGTTGGGGTTAGACACGTAGCGGGCGGGGTTAGATAGGGAGTGGTTGGGGTTAGACACGTAGCGGGCGGGGTTAGATAGGGAGTGGTTGGGGTTAGACACGTAGCGGGCGGGGTTAGATAGGGAGTGGTTGGGGTTAGGCACGTAGCGGGCGGGGTTAGATAGGGAGTGGTTGGGGTTAGACACGTAGCGGGCGGGGTTAGATAGGGAGTGGTTGGGGTTAGACACGTAGCGGGCGGGGTTAGATAGGGAGTGGTTGGGGTTGGACACGTAGCGGGTGGGGTTAGATAGTGAGCGGGTAGGGTTAGATACAGAGCCTTGTAGGCGCGCTCCTGGCACTCACAGAGACCAGGCTACATAATTAAACACCCTCTTAATGATAAATACAAACAGGCACTGCGGGCCGCCCGCTGACATACGCCGCTCGCTCGCCGGCTCACTGTCAATGTTGACAGTGGAGCCCGGCCGCCCCGCTCCGCTCCGCCCGCCCCGCTCTCCCCGCTCTCCCCGCTCTCCCCGCTCTCCCCGCCTCGCCCGGGCGCCGCGGCTTTTTCTGCTGAACCAGTCTCCATCCATGTTGCCTGTCAGGTCCCGCTAGACGTGCTGGGTGATGTCAGGTAGTCTGTAGGTGTGGGGCAGATTACCAATAAGCTCGCTGCGATTGAGTTGGTTCGGAGACTATGGAGGAGTGGTGGTAGTATAGAAAGAGGGGAGTTTGCATCAGGGAGTCGCGTTAGTAGTATATGAAAGTGGTGTTAGTGCCAGGTGGTATTGGTTGGCCCATTCGTTTTAAGGCTGTCCAATAAACACACAAATAAGCACCAGCCCAGCGAAATGTCAGTTTATTAGTGTTTCACTATACTTCTACAAGTAAAATTGAACAATATGGATGTTAAACTAAACAAACAAACTATAATTCTGTGTATAGCGAACTCTTGGTGTCGTGTACCTATATTCATATATTTTAGTGGTATAAGGCCACAACACTTCCCCATACTTTGTGTACTTATAATGATATAGCATATTAACGTATAGTGCTATAAGGTCATTTACCCATAAAGCATGTACTTATTTTGATATAGCATATTAACGTATAGTGCTATAAGGTCATTTACCCATATTGCATGTACTTATTTTGATACAGCATATTAACTTATAGTGGTATGAGGCCACGACCCTTGCCCGTACTGTGTGTACTTATATTGATACAGCATATTAACGTATAGTGGTATGAGGCCACGACACTTCCCCATATTGTGTGTACTTATATTCATATAGCAAATAAACTTATAGTGCTATAAGGTCATGACACTTCCCCATACTGTGTGTACTTATATTGAAACAGCATATTAACTTATAGTGGTATAAAGCCATGACACTTCCCCATACTGTGTGTACTTAAATCAATATATCATATTAACGTATAGCGTTATAAGGCCACAACACTTCCCTGTACTGCATGTACTTATATTGATACAGCATATTAACGTATAGCGTTATGAGGCCACTATACTTCCCCATTCTGTGTGTACTTATATTGATATAGCATATTAACCTATAGTCGTATAAGGCCACTATACTTCCCCATTCTGTGTGTACTTATATTGATACAGCATATTAACGTATAGTGGTATAAGGCTGCGGAACTTCCCCATTCTGTGTGTACTTATATTGATACAGCATATTAACCTATAGTGGTATAAGGCCACTATACTTCCCCATTCTGTGTGTACTTATATTGATATAGCATATTAACGTATAGTGGTATAAGGCCGCGACACTTCCCCATTCTGTGTGTACTTATATTGATATAGCATATTAGCGTATAGTGCTATAAGGCCACGACACTTCCCCATACTGTGTGTACTTATATTGATACAGCATATTAACCTATAGTGGTATAAGGCCACTATACTTCCCCATACTGCGTGTACTTATATTGAAACAGCATATTAACGTATAGTGGTATAAGGCCACAACACTTCCCCATTCTGTGTGTACTTATATTGATACAGCATATTAACGTATAGTGGTATAAGGCCGCGACACTTCCCCATACTGTGTATACTTATATTGATACAGCATATTAACGTATAGTGGTATAAGGCCACAACACTTCCCCATACTGCGTGTACTTATATTGATACAGCGTATTAACTTATAGTGGTATAAGGCCGCGACACTTCCCCGTACTGCATACAGAGATGGGTCAGGGTGCCGTCGTCTACTGTAGTGAGCTGGCGACAGTGTGACTAGTGTCTTGCATGTTGAGGTATTTACCTCTGTGGCAGCACGGCCCCTGGCAGCGCGGTTGTCTACATTTACCTCAGAGTGGTAGCAGTAGCGAGTCACCGCTAGACTTGCTCAAGTCTTGGATTATGACCAGTTATTAAATGATGGAAGAAAGTCAGAATAAAGTTCATTTTAATATGTAATTTTGCCTGACTGGCCCATGAATCAAAGACTTGTCCTCTAGAGACAGAACCTCCTGTAAAAGTACCCCCAGATACACATTGAAACCCTACAGCTCCTCCTACCCCTCCCCATCCCCTCCTCCAGTTCCCTGGCCGCCTGTGTTGTCATAGCAATGAATTTCGCCTGCCCCTGACTGTGGCCGACCTTAGACTTTGCTCCAGTAATTAAGAGCTCTGTACTCCCTTATACTTTCATAGTGTAAAAACAAGCAGAGACAATCAGTGTGAAACAGGATCCCTCTCCTTATCTCCCTGATTAGACTGGGTTCGATGCCGGGTATCTCCCAGCAGATATCCTGAACAGTGGCCAGGATATCTGTATGGAAAGTGTTGGAAATACTGAGGCTAAACAGCGCCAGAAATCCAACACCATTGCCGATTGTACCAGTCCCTTTATCTCACCACTGGTATTTTTGTCCCATATGCTTAACATTGGGAACTCGTTCTCCATGCCCATATGAGTATTGAACTCCGTTCTCCATGGTCTATTACCTGTGTGTTGTTCATTCTTTTACTGTGTACAGTGGTGAGGTAGATACAGAAAGCAACTTCTTTTAGTCAAAGAAGTCGTTCTCCACCTTGTTTTAATGCTCTGTCGTATTCACTCCACATGAAACTTGTGGAAAACGACGACTTTAACCAAAACGTGTTGGTTTCTTCTTTAATATCGCAGCGAGGAGGGGAGGGGTAGCCATAGGATGCAGGGACTGGAGCCAGTCTGTATCCCAGCCAGGAGGGTAGCCGTAGGAGGCAGGGACTGGAACCAGTCTGTATCCCAGCCAGGAGGGTAGCCATAGGATGCAGGGACTGGAGCCAGTCTGTATCCCAGCCAGGAGGGTAGCCATAGGATGCAGGGACTGAAGCCAGTCTGTATCCCAGCCAGGAGGGTAGCCATAGGATGCAGGGACTGGAGCCAGTCTGTATCCCAGTCAGGAGGGTAGCCATAGGATACAGGGCCTGGATCCAGTCTGTATCCCAGCCAGGAGGGTAGCCATAGGATGCAGGGACTGGAGCCAGTCTATATCCCAGTCAGGAGGGTAGCCATAGGATGCAGAGACTGGAGCCAGTCTGTATCCCAGTCAGGAGGGTAGCCATAGGATGCAGAGACTGGAGCCAGTCTGTATCCCAGTCAGGAGGGTAGCCATAGGATACAGGGCCTGGATCCAGTCTGTATCCCAGCCAGGAGGGTAGCCATAGGATGCAGGGACTGGAGCCAGTCTGTATCCCAGCCAGGAGGGTAGCCATAGGATGCAGGGACTGGAGCCAGTCTGTATCCCAGCCGGGAGGGTAGCCATAGGATGCAGGGACTGGAGCCAGTCTGTATCCCAGTCAGGAGGGTAGCCATAGGATGCGGGGACTGGAGCCAGTCTGTATCCCAGCCAGGAGGGTAGCCATAGGATGCAGGGACTGGAGCCAGTCTATGTCACCGCGCGTGTGCCGCGGTGAGAGGCGCTGCCCCTACTCGCCGATAGGGGCGCTGTGATCAGTGTGGCCGGCAGCGGCACCTGGCGACGGCTCTGTGAAACCTGCGCCGCCGAGCGCTGACCGACTGACCGCTACACTCTCCACACACAGTCCTGGTCAGCTCGCGGGGCGGGGAGGTGCAGGAGCGGTGGGGGGAGAGCAGCGCGACATACGCCGCCGCCTATCAAAGGGAGTGACGACTGTTTAGTGAACAGGGGCGTCTTTGGTGTGGGTGATGGTGGGGTGTGGGGGGTGTGAATACTCCCCGCTAACTGCCTGTCACCGACCAGCCACACCTACCAACACCTGACTAGTCACACCAGGCCAAGATAAAGCCACCTCATAACCTGCCCATGTGGTGTGGTGTACAGCCACCTTCTCCTTCATCCCCAGCAGTGGTAGATTTACTGCTATATCAAAGGCCGGTCCTTCTTATTTCATGTTTATGTGGTGTGGTGTACAGCCACCTTTCTCCTTCATCCCCAGCAGTGGTAGATTTACTGCTATATCAAAGGCCAATCCTTCTCATATCATGTCTATGTGGTGTGGTGTACAGCCACCTTTTCCCTTCATCCCCAGCAGTGGTACACTTACTGCTATATCAAGGGGCAGTCCTTCTCATACCATGTTTATGTGGTGTGGTGTACAGCCACCTTTCTCCTTCATCCTCAGCAGTGGTAGATTTACTGCTATATCAAGGGCCGGTCCTTCTCATACCATGTCTATGTGGTGTGTTGTGCAGCCACCCTTCTTCTTCATCCCCAGCAGTGGTACACCAAACAAACAATTATAACCGGCCCTTAGCCTTTATTTTTTGTTGCATTATGGGGAACGCCCGCCATTTTGTTGGTGTATCATGGGTAACTGTTCAGCTAGCACTACGCTTATTTTTAGAGAAACATTCTAATGAATTATCTTTTCAAAGGTTGATATTACTTTATTTTGTATCAACGTACATTATAAACAACTATTAATAAGTTATTTGGGGAACCTCTTGAGGGAAAGAAGATGTGCTGATTATCCTTCCAACGCAAGTCAGCGCGGAACCAGAAAAAGTTTAAAGTCGCTCACTCGTTGGTTTAGCTGGGCGTTACCCGACCCATTTTTCATTGGGGCAGGCAACCAGTCTAAAGAGATGGTTCCACCAACAAATGGATTTGCCGTGGTATATCTTGTTATATCTTACAGTGTCGCGATACCTCCCTTTTCGCGATACGTACATCGCGCGCAATGATATGTGTACTTTTTCACAATGTCGTGTGTATACTTTGGTGCTCCACCACCGTGACACCTCAAGATGCATTGCGGCAATTATGCACATGATTATTCAAAACCCAGCAATATTTAGCAAGACATTCCAATCCTGACTAATCTTGCTATATCTTGTGTGTTGGTGGAACCAGCACTTAAACCTGCCCTCTCCACTGCCCTCAGTGGGAGATGGATATGCTCACACGCACAAACATACTGGCACAGAGAGATCCACAGACACACATGCGCACCCATGTACGCACGCACGCGCACTGACACGTACATACACGTGACCAACGCTCAGTGTCTTTCACTAGCACTGCCTCTACATTAGACTTGCTCAAGTCTTTGATTATGAGCATTCATTAAATGATTAAACACAAGCAGAATAAATCATAACATATATCCTTCCCTGACTGGTCAATGAATCAAAGACTTGTCCACTATGAACAGAATCTCCTGTTTATGGCCCCATGCTGCTCCCTGTAACCCTATACCTCCTCATACCTCTCCCCCTCCCTTCCTCCAGATCCCTGGCCGCCTGTGTTGTCATTGCAATAAATTTCGCCTGGTCCTGACTGTGACCCGATTGAGATCAAAGTGATAGGGTATCAATCTCCCGGCAGATATCCTGACCAGTAGCCAGGATATCTATATGGAGAGTGTTGGGAATACTGGAGCTAAACAGCGCCAGAAATCCAGCACCTTTACCGATTGTACCAGTCCCTGTGTCCCAGCGAGCAGGGTAGCCATAGGATGCAGGGACTGGAGCCAGTCTACCTCTACATAGAAATACACACAAGGGAGCGAAACCTGAAGCTATGCCTGGTGATGTTTTTGAGGTGCACGGCTGCGGGAGGGGAGTTTAAAACATTGTCTAAAGAACGATCTAGACGGCAATTAATCAAAGATGAAGTGGGGATGTATTGCGCATGCGCCTGGTCCGCGAGGACAGCGACGGACATTTTATCTCATTTCATTCTATTTTATCTCATTTTAATCTATTTTCTTTGTAGTTCTCATATGCCAATTCCTGGATGTCTTGTGGAGGGCAGAGAGGGATGGGTAAATAAAGAGAGAGGGATGGCACTGGGGGTATGTAAAGAGAGAGGGGTGGCACTGGGGGTAAATAAAGAGAGGGATGGGACTGGGGGTAAATAAAGAGAGAGGGATGGCACTGGGGGTAGGGAAAGAGAGAGAGAGGGGTGGCACTGGGGGTAGGGAAAGAGAGAGAGGGGTGGCACTGGGGGTAAATAAAGAGAGAGGGGTGGCACTGGTGGTAAATAAAGAGAGAGAGGTGTGGGACTGGGGGTAGGTAAAGAGAGAGGGGTGGCACTGGGGGTAAATAAAGAGAGAGGGGTGGCACTGGGGGTAAATAAAGAGAGAGGGGTGGCACTGGGGGTAAATAAAGAGAAGGAGAGGTGTGGGACTAGGGGTAGGTAAAGAGAGAGAGAGGTGGGACTGGGGGTAGGTAAAGAGAGAGGGGTGGGACTGGGGGGCGAGGGGGTAAAGAGAGAGGGGTTGGACTGGGGGTAGGTAAAGAGAGAGAGGGATGGGACTGGGGGTAGGTAAAGAGAGAGGGATGGGACTGGGGGTAAATAAAGAGAGAGGGGTGGCACTGGTGGTAAATAAAGAGAGAGAGGGGTTGGACTGGGGGTAGGTAAAGAGAGAGAGGTGAGATTGTGAGTAAGTAAAGAGAGTTGGGTTGGTACTTGGGGTAAATAAAGAGAGAGGGGTGGCACTGGTGTGAATAAACCGAGAGGGGTGGCACTAAGGGATAAATAAAGAGAGAGGGGTGGCACTGGGGGTAAATAAAAAGAGAGGGGTGGCACTGGGGGGTAAGTAAAGAGAGAGAGGGGTGGCACTGGGGTGTAAGTAAAGAGAGAGAGGGGTGGCACTAGGGGGTAAATAAAAAGAGAGGGGTGGCACTGGGGGGTAAATAAAGAGAGAGGGATAGCACTGGGGGTAAGTAAAGAGAGGGGTGGCACTGGGGGTTAATAAACAGAGAGGGGTGGCACTAGGGGGTAAGTAAAGAGAGAGGGATAGCACTGGGGGTAAGTAAAGAGAGGGGTGGCACTGGGGGTTAATAAACAGAGAGGGGTGGCACTAGGGGGTAAGTAAAGAGAGAGGGGTGGCACTAAGGGGTAAGGAAAGAGAGAGGGGTGGCACTGGGGGTTAATAAACAGAGAGGGGTGGCACTAGGGGGTAAGTTAAGTGGAGACACAGGGGCTGAGGTCTGACTCGCTATTACATACACTGAACAGCTCAGACGATGATTTCAATAAGACGCGTGGGGTTTGAATAATGCACGACAGACTCGTTCCCGGATCACCCGCCACACACACTAACACACACACACACACACACGCACCGTCCGCCGCGCACCCTCTGATGTTACTATTGAATATATGAGTTGCCATGGAAACTGTTCCTCGATACGCTCTGATATATCACCAGCGGAGCGGCGGCACGGGCAGAAGGAGGAGGAAGACGGCGGGGGCGGGGGGCCATGTCCGGGCGGCGCTGATTTATCGGCGACACGTGCTTTTTGTTCTGGTTTTGTAGTGTGGATTTCTAGTCGTGTTGAATGTCACTTGTGTAAGCTTTGGACGCGCTGAGTGCTGAGTGGACGCCATCTTTAGTCTGTATCTGTCTTATGATTGGACAAGCCCAACAACTACATCTGGGGGGACTTTCCTTGTATATTCTTTGTGGTGATTCAGTGATATATACATACAAACATATATGTATATGTATGTATGTATATAAATAAATATACAATGTATATTGTATATATATTATATTATATCTTTATCTCACCCCTGGTACAAGTTTAGCCATAGGAATAACGTTAGAAAAAAATACTCAACGATCACCCCGGTAAAGTTACTATACTACGCCACGGTCATGGCGCAGTGAATATGAGATGACGTCATATGATATTAACCAACTGCATTTGCGAAGTAATTTGAATTATTCTGATACTGTGATACTATTTAATGGTAATGAAAGAGGTGAGATAAATCCAGAACCCCACTCGAATCGTATAAATACACAATTCTCCACTCGTTTGGATGGGCCGTAATCCATTCAACCAGATTAATTCATGTCAGATGTATTTGTAAATCATATGTCAGAATGAAGTTATTGTGAAATGCAATTGCGTTACAGAAACCATCCTATGTATTACTCCGACCATCCTTTGTAAGCCCCTCAGTATACAAAGAGACCAGGGGAGTGACTGCAGACTTTCACTGTGCTGTAGGTATTGCATTCTTCTCCTATTATCGCCACATGCTTGCCTGTACCGCCCCACCCCCCAACCATCCCCGCCCTCTGCACGTCCTCCCGCCGTACCGCCACCTTTTCCACACTGGAGGAACTCCTGCTCCATGCACAGCCCCAGTCCAGGTAGCGCAGTCGTCGCGCTGGTCGCGGGGTAAAGATTGGGGGGTCTAGGGGGGGCTGCATTATGCCTCCTCTTACTCCTGTGGTTACCATGGTAACTGGCACAAAAAACGACAACTTTGGATCCGCGGCCAGGACGGGGAGTTGGCAGCGGGCCAGGGCGGTGTTGTCGGGCTCTGTGTACGACGACGACGGCGACTTGGGGAAGCCTCGCGGCGCAGCCAACAGGTCCCCCGCCCGACGGGGCCCCCGCCTGACAGGTCCCCCGCCATGCTGAAGGCTCGGGCGACTGTGCTGGGAGAGTGGCTGGTCGGCTGGCAGTCAGTTGGCTTGCAGTTTTCATAGCCGCAGTTTAGAGTGGCAGGCAGGGTATTGGGCAGTCAGTTGGTTTACAGTTTATGTAGCAGCAGTTTAGAGTTGTGGGCTTGGTATTGGGCAGCCAGTTGGCTTGCAGTTTCCATAGCAGCAGTTTAGAGTGGCAGGCAGGGTATTGGGCAGTCAGTTGGGTTACAGTTTATGTAGCAGCAGTTTAGAGTTGTGGGCTTGGTATTGGGCAGCCAGTTGGCTTGCAGTTTCCATAGCAGCAGTTTAGAGTTACAGTCTGGGTATTGGGCAGTCAGTTCGGTATCAGTTTTTGTAGCAGCAGTTTAGAGTCGTTGGCTCGGTATTGGGCAGTCAGTTAGCTTTTAGTTTTCATAGCAGCAGGTTAGAATGGCAAGCAGCCCTGGTATTGGGCAGTCAGTTGGGTTACAGTTTTCGTAACAGCATTCTGGAGTTGCGGGCTGAGTATTGGGCAGTCAGTTGGCTTACAGTTTTCATAGCAGCAGTTTAGAGTCATTGGCTGAGTATTGGGCAGTCAGTTCGGTATCAGTTTTCATTGCAGCAGTTTAGAGTCGTTGGCTGGGTATTGGGCAGTCAGTTGGTTTCAGTTTTTGTAGCAGCAGTTTAGAGTGGCAGGCAGGGTATTGGGCAGTCAGTTGGCTTACAGTTTTCATAGCAGCAGTTTAAAGTCAGGTTCTGGGTATTTGGCAGACAGTTGGGTTTCAGTTTTCGTAGCAGTTTAGAGTTATATCATAATGAGTTGGTTGCACTGCTTTAACCAGCTGATATTGTATACTCAATTTCTGGAATAAGAAAAGAAGATGAGATCAAAGCTGTGTTTATACTTTGTTTACTTGTTAATTGTCTGCTTTGACCGTGAAACTCGCTGCCACATCCTGATCTCCTGCATAGTAGACCTGCATTAGGTGTACGACAGTGGGCATATACCAGGGATGCCAGTTTGTCGGATCTTAACAGGAGTAGCAAACGTCTGCTCTGGCGGCCAGTGTAGGGCTCGCGCTCCTTTCACCTGGAGTAAACATGGCACACCTCATGCTGCTCACACACATCACACACCACACATATCACAAACCGCACACCTCACAGAGTCCTCGCTCATGGTCGCCTCGCCTCCTTGTGGTACAAACCAGATATTATCGTAAAACTTGATGAGGTTTAATCTTGGCCACCGTATTCCACGACTGGAGTTTGGTAAAGTGACTTCATGAGGCAAAGCCGAGTGAAGTCCGGAGCCAAAACTTCAGGAGTGGAATGCGGTGGCCAAGATTAAAACGAATCAGGTTTTGATTTTATCCTACCCTATCTCCTCGATTTTGGAATATTATGTGATAACAATGCTGTATGCCACTAGTGGCATATAAAACTCTGTATGCCAGTCAGCGTGGCATACGAAAACCCAATGTTAAGCCTATGGGATTTTATATTAGGGGTAGGATAAACTTACATACCTCACACACATCACACACCTCACACATCTCACACCTCACACACCCCTCACGCACCTCACACATCTCACACCACACACACCTCACACAGCTGGGGTGGACAGCAATTACCAATCTGTTCACCCTCTTGGTCGCCTCGCCTCCTCGTGGTGCAGACTGAATATGCTTGCACGCAAGCATAACTAAAGTGACCAGGGTGGGGAGTTCAGTGGTAAAGAGCACTGGACTTGTATTGCAAGGTTGTCAGACTTTGTTGATTTGAGTCCCACTGCAGCCACTTTTCTCCTTCACCTACAGCAGTGGTAGATTTACTGCTATATCAAAGGCCAATCCTTCTCATACCATGTCTATGTGGTGCGGGAAGTAAAAGAACTCTCACCTTGGTAAATTTGAAAGGGTGAGGTTTCTCCCTGAATTCACTACATAGATTCGCTCACCACCCTTGTGGTGTAAAGGAACCTTGAGAAAGTCTGGTGAGAATCTGTAATTGTTAACTGGACGTTAAATCAAACAAACCAACCAACCAGCAACCTCACACACACCCCTCACACCTCATACACCCCTCACGCCCACACCTCAAACACCCCTCACACACCCCTCACACACCCCTCACACACCCCTCACACACCTCACACACCCCTCACACACCTCACACACCCCTCACACCTCACACACACCTCACACACCCCTCACACACCCCTCCACATACCCCACACACACCACACATCCCTCACTCACCCCCACGCACCCCTCACACACCACACCCCTCACTCACCCCCACGCACCCCTCACACACCACACCCCTCACACACCTCTCACTCACCCCTCACACACCACACACCCCTCACACACCCCTCACTCACCCCTCTCACGCACGCACCTTACCCCTCTCATACCCCTCACACACCATACAGAGCCGACACCGGAACCTGGTGCCGATCAGGGGATCACGTGTGCCCGGTCGCTCACGCGTGTTGGACGTGCTTCCGCCATTGCGCAGATGCACCTTCTTGAGCTGGGCATTCATTGGAGACGATTATCCTCTAACAATAACCCTTAACACTAAACCCACGAGCATGTACGTGTTACAATTAGGAGAGGAAATAACGTAGAACCGTTAATATTTAAAACAGTATAATGTAAACAACCACTGTCCTTCATTAAAAGACTTTCGCTTACACCATTGTTCCAAACAGGGTCTTTATGATGTGCTTGTGTCAATGAGAGCGCTTAAAAGATGCCTTGTTAAAACAAGTTAAGGGCAAACTCTAATAGCATAACATCAATCAGTGATTAGCGTGTGCTCACTCAGTTCCAGTCGCCTGTAGATATTGGCAGGTAAAGGAATGGGGCCTTGTTCCGCCGCCCGCCTAGTGGCGTACGCCGCACCCCATACGCCGCATAGCGTAAGCGGTTTCCATCTGCCGCCCGCCTAGTGGCGTACGCCGTACCTCATACGCCGCATAGCTTGGGTGCACCCCATACGCCGCCCGCCTTGTGGCATACGCCGTACCTCATACGCCGCATAGCTTGGGTGCACCCCATACGCCGCCCGCCTTGTGGCATACGCCGTACCTCATACGCCGCATAGCTTGGGTGCACCCCATACGCCGCCCGCCTTGTGGCATACGCCGTACCTCATACGCCGCATAGCTTGGGTGCACCCCATACGCTGCCCGCCTTGTGGCATACACCATACTCCATACGCCACATAACTTGTGGCATATGCCATACCCCATATACTGCATAGCTTGTAGCGCACGCCATCCCCATACGCCGCATGGCGTGTGGTGTAAGCCATCCCCATATGCCATACAGCATGTTGTGCACGCCGAGCACTGGACTCATAATACCAAGGTTGACTTTGTGGGTTCGAGTTCTACTGCAGCCACCATTCTCCTTCACCCCAGCAGTGGCAGATTTACTGCTATATCAAAGGCCAATCGTTCAAACACCATGTCTATGTGGTGTGGGAACTAAAAGAATTCTAATCATGGTAACTGTGTAGGGATGAGATTTATCCCTGAATTCATCTCATAGATTCGGTCAAACCATTAAACTACCTCAACAACAACAACAACAACAACAACAACAGCAACAACAACAACAACAACAACAACAACAGCGCCATTTGTTACCTATGCCATAGCCATACGACACATAGCATATGGCATATGCCATACCCCATACACCGCATAGCGCCTGACGCACACCATACCCCATACGCTGCCACCATACCCCATACGCCGCATAGCTTGTGGCGCACACCATACCCCATATGCTGCATAGCGTGTGACACACACCATACCCCATACGCCGCATAGCTTGTGGCGTACACCGTACCCCATACGCCGTATAGCATGTGACGCACACCATACCCCATACGCCGCATAGCTTGTGGCGTACACCGTACCCCATACGCCGTATAGCTTGTGGCGTACACCGTACCCCATACGCCGTATAGCATGTGACGCACACCATACCCCATACGCCGCATAGCTTGTGGCGTACACCGTACCCCATACGCCGTATAGCTTGTGGCGTACACCGTACCCCATACGCCGTATAGCATGTGACGCACACCATACCCCATACGCCGCATAGCGTTTGGCGTACACCATACCCCATACGCCGCCCGCCACACGCCAAACGCTGGCACCAGCAGCTTGGTGTATAGAGGTAGACGCCACGGGCGCCGGGCACCAGCACGAGACGCCGTGACGACATTAACCGGGCGGGACGCGGGCCGGACGCGTGCCGGTGGCGCCACCTGTCGGTACAGGTGACTGGAGGGGGAGGCGTACACGGCGGGGGCAGGGACGGCGGTGTCGGGAGACCATTGCGCCAATTACACCTCTGACACATGACGGTCGCCGCGTGGAGGTCTGTCGGTGGGTCGCATGGCCCCTGGTTCATAGTCTCCTCATCTCAACAATTAGATTCTATCTACCGATGACACTGCCGATAGATCTGCCATGGTCTCTGAAGGGCCTGTGGGATGTTAAACCAGGCCTACATAGAACATGGTGACCATAGCTCTGTAAACTCATGACTTCCCCAGACCCAGTAATAAGAAAGAAATTGATGAGTGTTTGGTCTGTGTCCTCGTTTCGCCATCGAGTTTTGAGTACACAGTAATATGAACGAGGCGATAGCCGAGGGGATATTCTGAAGTGCTTCAAATGAGATGGCGAATGAGGACTCAGACCAAGCACGAATATGTTTCTGATTTTATCTTAGCTTGGAAATATTTATCTGTTTGTCACCCATTGAGTATGAGTTACCGTACTCGCAAGCCCGTTGAGAACGAGTCCGTAATGTTAAACTTATGGACATTTATACCAGGCTAAGATAAGTACTAGTTTTGACTTGTGTAGTTGCTGGAGGTAACTATTTACGAGTTAGTTCGCGATACTCCGTGCAAGGCCCAGTAAGAATTAGCTCTAAGCAGGCCCCGCTGTCATCATGTACGGAGACTCGCGTATCAATACGCTACACACGTCCTACCAACGGCTTCACAGCCCGCAGTGCCGAGCTCACGGGCTTCCCTCTGTTGTCATTCCCGCCCCTCGCGAGTGTATACGCCAGGGAAGCCTGGGCAGTGTGTGTGAGGGGGGGGGGGGGGGCGCTTATAAAACATCATTGAACTATAGGTCAGGAAGGCATATTAGGGACTAAGGTGGGATCTGGATTCAAATAGTGTTTCCTTAAAAATTATTATAGATTGACTTGTGCTGCATATCTAATTAGTTTGAGCAATCATTTGTTCATAAATGATATCTAAAGGAAAAATATTCTCTGAAATTACAATATAAAGATATTGCATCATTTCCAACGAAACCTTTGTTCTCCGTTTTACACCTGCCATGATAGTGCTTTGACATATGGCAAATATCACAAAAAGGTTTTTTTGGCCACTTTTTTATTTCGAAAACAAAACAGTCCATTTTGACTTCTACTATGGGTACAACAAAAGTTAAGGTATCAAAATGATTGTTAAGGAAATCTCTACTTGATTTAACTGGATTTTGGTTTTGGTTCCATATGGAATTCTATGGAATCTTTACTTATATTCTAAAAGTCAAACATTTTACCTAACTTTTAACATGATTTCCGAGAAAATATGTCAAAAATCAAAACCGATAAATGATCTCAATAAATTTTAAATATATATGGCAATGAAGCCCATAATCTCTGGTTTAATATGGTACCTTTTGCAAATATGTATTCCTTTTATAGCCTAAGTTATAAGAATTTTTGTATTTTAAGTAAAAAAATAACAAGTTTTCAGTCCCAAATATGGTTGCGCGGCCTATAGTTGGGCTTACAGGCGGACATGTTTCTCTTCTCCATCATGCTTAATTACACCGCCATCCGCCGTCGTGTTTGTGTCTGTTTTAACCCAGCGTTTTCCGCTGAGATGATATGAGTGAGATGTGTTAAAAATCTTTTTTTTTGTATATGTGTGAGAGTCACTCACCGTGCCCGGAACCCATTACCGATGATAAAATATACAAAACAAGGCCATGCGGAAAAGACCCGCATCATGTCCAGGCTGTCTCAATAAGTGATACAATCACTCGTAGTTTCCTTGTATATGTTTTTCTATCTTAAAAAGAGCATGCGATAAAGAGCAAAAAATTAAACAGGCGGGAAAATTGTAGTGCTTTAAAATGCTCGCCTTCTTTGAGTCGTAGTTTTTTTTAATATGTCGCGTCAGACAGTAAGTACTGGGCGGAGGTGAAGGCTTTTAAGATTGAGAGTGGTTGATAGAATTATTGGTGCATGTAGTGTTCTCCCCTCCACCCACTCCATCCGCCCCACCCACATGTAGCCCGAGCAGCTCCCAGTAGTCGTTGCTATTGGTACTCCGACCTGAAGTGAAATCAGAAGTAAATAGGTGTCAGCGACTGACTGAGAAGTTTACGGTAATGTGTAGACCGTAGAAGGCAAGGTGCAATCCGGATTGACAGGCAGTGGTGGGGGATGTTATAAGGGAGATGCAGGGGTGTCGTAGAGATGATGGGGTGTTGTAGAGAGGATGGGGTGTGGTAGAGAGGATTGGGCGTCGAAGAGATTTGTAGAGACTTCTCTGCGCATACATACTTTGTGGACGGCCCACTTCTCAGTACATACATGTATGTAATTTATGGACGGCCCACTTCTCAGTGTGTACATACTTTATGGACATCCCATGTCTCAGTGTGTAATACTTTATGGACGGCCCACTTCTCAGTGTGTACATACTTTATGAACGGCCCACTTCTCAGCGTGTACATACTTTATGGACGGCCCACTTCTCGATATGTACATACTTTATGGACGGCCCACTTCTGTCAGTGCGTACATACTTTATGGACGGCCCACTTCTGTCAGTGTGTATATACTTTATGGACAGCCCACTTCTCGATATGTACATACTTTATGGACGGCCCACTTCTCAGAGTGTACATACTTTATGGATGGCCCACTTCTCTCAGTGTGTACATACTTTATGGATGGCCCACTTCTCAGCGCGTACATACTTTATGGACGGCCCACTTCTCAATGCGTACATACTTTATGGACAGCCCACTTCTCGATATGTACATACTTTATGGACAGCCCTCTTCTCAGTATGTATGTACTATATGGATGGCCCACTTCTCAGCACGTACATACTGTATGGACAGCCCACTTCTCAGCACATACATACTTTATGGACAGCCCACTTCTCGATATGTACGTACTGTTTGGACGGCCCACTTCTCAGCACATACATACTTTATGGACAGCCCACTCCTCGATATGTACGTACTGTATGGACGGCCCACTTCTCGATATGTACGTACTGTATGGACGGCCCACTTCTCAGCACGTACATACTATATGGACGGCCCACTTCTCAGCACGTACATACTGTATGGACGGCCCACTTTTCGATATGTACGTACTGTATGGACGGCCCACTTCTCGGTATGTACATACTGTATGGACGGCCCACTTCTCGATATGTACATACTGTGTGGATGGCCCACTTCTCGATATGTACGTACTGTGTGGATGGCCCATTGTTCATACAAGCCTCATATTGTTGATCAGGGACGGGGCACCAGTCCACACCCCATCTCTCTGAGGGTGCTCCCAGTGACCAGAGGGCACCATCTGGCCGGATAAACCAGACCCCACTCCTCATGGACGTCCGCCACCAGGGGGCACATCCATCAGTCCAGTCACGTGACACGAGGTTACCGCCCCCTAGCGGCAGAGGCGGGTTTCCGTCGTAACCAATCAGCACTGAGAGGTAGGACATGGGAGCAGTCAATAGAGATTACTCGGCGACAGATTGTCCACGCTGAGAGGTTAGACAGGGAGTACACCGAACTTCTGATTGGATGCAACTATCTTTTGGTCAGACTATGACGAAGTTCAGGCCAGACTATCTTCATGACACACTTTGATTAACTGGTTGATTATCTTTGACTAACTTGGTTAACTATCTGTTCGTCAGACTATGACTAAGTTCAGGCCAGACTATGACTATCTTCATGACACACTTTGACTAACCTGGTAAACTATCTTTTGGTCACACTATGACTTTGACTAACCTGGCCAACTATATTTTGGTCACACTACGACTAAGTTCAGGCCAGACTATGACCATCTTCATGACACACTTTGACTAACTTCGGGTAAAACTATGACTAACGTCAGGTTTAACTATGAAAAACATCACCTATAAAACATAAGATTGAACTATGACTGAATTCAGGTTAAACTATGACTCACATCAGGTCAACTATGACTAATTTCAGGTTAGGCTATGATTAACCCCACATCAGACTTTAATTCATTTCCCAGAGAACCACCTACAATTCAGAGAATGACTAAATACCAGTCAGATGTTTTTTTTTATCACGTCTTTATTGATTCATCTTTTGGATACAATTGATATTTAAATATCAGTTGATATTTAAATATAGTATAGTTGAGTGCGAGTGAATCATTAATAGGAGACCTGTCAGATATGCTTATATAATGCAGGTGCTGGTTTTCTTCAGGCTCACTACACAACATAACTTCATCAGTCAAAATATGAAACAAGGATTTGACAATCATCAGTATAATCAGCATTAAGAATACGATTAAACGCACGGCTAATTTCCAACGACACAACTGCTTACTTCCTGATAGAGTATACTCCTTTTTTGGTCAAACTATGACCAACTGCCAGTCTGAGTACGCAGTACACCGGGTAGGCAGTTGACTCCTGTCTTATGGCAGACCTGGGAGTTGTATTTAGTCTACAGCCTTAATAGATTTATCTCTAGATTAGGGGGTGAGGAGTTAGCTCAGTCGTTAGCGCACTGTAACTCCAAGGTTGTAGGATATTGTGGGTTCGAGTCCCACCCCCAGCAGTGGTAGATTTACCGCTATATCAGAGGCCAATCCTTCTCATGCCATGTCTATGTGGTGTGGGAAGTAAAAGAACACTTACCTCGGTAAATGTGTAGGGGTGAGATTTCTACCTGAATTCATCACATAGATTCGATCACCACCCTCGTGGTGTAAAAGAACCTTGAGAAAGTCTGGTAAGGACCTATAATGGTTGACTGGACGTTAAATCAAACCAAACAAACCAATCTCCAGATTATTTAAATAAACAGCCCATACCAAGTAGATTCCCCGTGTGTAGCTTAGATCTGATTCGTTAGTTGATCTGCCAGTAATTGCTGCTTGATCTGGCAACAAACAGGTAAACGCCATCACAACACTCTGTAAAAAAACCTCCTGGTTGTGTAGTGCTTCTCCCTCAGTAAATAATTTAACTGGAAACTAGATTTCACCTGGTTAACAGATTATCGGAGCTGATGATGAGATCGATATTTAAACGGGCGACATTCATAACGATAACAGAGAGGCAACATTCATTACGATAAAAGGGAGGCGACATTTATAATGATAACAGAGGGGGCGATATTAATGACGATAAGAGGGGGCAACATTCATAACAATAAGAGAGGCGACATTTATAACGATAAAAGGGGCGACATTCATAACGATAAGAGAGGTGACATTCATAACATTAACAGAGAGGTAACATGCATACCGATAACATGGGGGGCGACAATCATAACTATAAGAGCGGCGACATTCATAACGGTAAGAGGAGCGACATTCATAACGAAAAGAGAGGCAACATTCATTCCGATATCATAATGATAACAGAGGGTGACATTCATAAGTCTAATTGAACATTCATTACGATAAGAGGGGCGACATGCATAACAATATCAGAGGTGCGACACTCATAACGATAATGTCGAGGAAACATTCATAACGATCACATAGAGGTGACATTGATAACCATAACGGGGGGGGGGGCAATATTCATAATGATAAGAGGGGAGACAATCATAACAATATCAGAGGAGCGACATTCATAACGATAAGAGGGGCGACATTCATAATGATAAGAGGGGAGACAATCATAATGATATCAGAGGAGCGACATTCATAACGATAAGAATGGCGACATTCATAATGATAAGAGGGGCGACATTCATAATGATATCAGAGGAGCGACATTCATTACGATAAGAGGGGCGACATTCATAATGATAAGAGGGGAGACAATCATAATGATATCAGAGGAGCGACATTCATAACGATAAGAATGGCGACATTCATAATGATAAGAGGGGCGACATTCATAATGATATCAGAGGAGCGACATTCATAACGATAAGAATGGCGACATTCATAACGATAGTAGGAGCGACAATCATAATGATATCAGAGGAGCGACATTCATAACGATAAGAATGGCGACATTCATAACGATAGTAGGAGCGACAATCATAATGATATCAGAGGAGCGACATTCATAACGATAAGAATGGCGACATTCATAACGATAAGAATGGCGACATTCATAACGATAACAGAGGAGCGCCGTGAAGAAGCTGCTGCGGCGGCATTAATTGTAGCAGAGCAGCTATTGATTTTACACACTGTTGACAAGCTTCTGATGAAAAGGAATATCTCGTTAAATGCCTGTAAAGACCACACTGAGTCATGTCCAACTCAGCGGATACAAACTGAGAAGATGAAGTTGAATTCTCGGATGTCTTTGTGTCCTGTCGCTGGGAGGTGTTGGCTTCTACCTGAGGTCTGGGCGCGCTTTCAGAGCTGCTGAATCATTTCACCGCCTTTGAAGTGGAGTTGAATGTCACCTCCATTTTGTGTTCACTCTGTCTGGGCTTATCGTTGAGCTGGAGTTTGGCGATGACTTTTAGTGTGTAGATAGGGTGGAAGTGTAGTGGAGAAAGTGTCACCAGGATAATTCCATTCCCCTGACCTACAAGCCCACACAGTCGCTCTGTAAAGGGATCTACATGCTTTAAGTTTTCAGTGTTGATTTCTTAATATTATCGTAAAACTGGATGAGTTTTACTCTTGGCCACCGTATGCCACGACTGGAGTTTGGCATAGTGATTTCATGAGGCGAGGCCGAGAGAGGTCTGGAGCCAAAACTCCAGGAGTGATATGGGGTGGCCAAGATTAAAACGAATCAGGTTTTGATTTTATCCTACCTTGTCTCCTCTATTTTGGAATATTACGTGATGACAATTCTATATGCCACTAGTGGCATATAAAACTCCGTATGCCAGGCAGCGTGGCATACGGAAACTCAATGTTAAGCCTATGGGAACATGATAATACTAAGGTATATTTTATATGAAAACATCTACAAACGATTCAAAGGAATATACTTTCATGTATAAACATGTAACTTCAAAAGGATCAATAAAGGAAAGTTGTATAGATTATATCACAAAACCAACAACAACTCCTGATTATAAATTGAAGGTTGTATTTAATGATACCTGTTGCTTATACATGAAGTTTGACACAACGTTGAAGATAACAACAGGGCTCAGTTGGCGTAACAACACAATACACCAATAAAGGGAAATGTTAAAAAAACAAAAAAAAATAAAAAAAAATGGAGATAGGAGTGGTGGCTCGTCTACGCCGCTCTCTGCTGGGTGGCGGTGATGGCGGCGGCTCGGCCGTGAACTGAGATGTAAACAGTCGGTTTGTGGACAGCGCCGGTGCCCGTTTACATCATGGAAAAACCACCAGTTTGTAAAGCGACCCTCGTATTGACTGAGCGGCTCCGGGCGCCCAGCAGTACCGCCAGCGCCGCGCGGTGACGGCCGGCGGAACTGGCGGGGCGGGGGTCTGCTGCCCCCGCGGCCGGTAGGCGGCGCGTTGTGGAGGTGTCGGTGTGGGCGGCCTGCATCTGGCCAGGTCTCAGAAAGGTGGGCCTGCCTGCCCCGAACACAGCCCTGTAAGACCTCGCACACACCCCGCACACACCCCGCACACATCCCGAACACATCCCGAACACAACCCAAACACACCCCGAACACACCCCGCACACATCCCAAACACAACCCAAACACAACCCGAACACACCCCGAACACAACCCAAACACACCCCGAACACACCCCGAACACAACCCAAACACACCCCGAACACACCCCGCACACATCCCAAACACAACCCAAACACACCCCGAACACATCCCGAACACAACCCAAACACAACCCAAACACAACCCGAACACACCCCGAACACACCCTGATCACAACCCGAACACAACCCGAACACCCCGAACACAACCCGAACACAACCTGAACACACCCCGAACACAACCCAAACACAACCCGAACACACCCCGAACACAACCTGAACACAGCCTGAACACAACCCAAACACATCCCAAACACATCTCGAACACACCCCGAACACAACCCGAACACACCCCGAACACAACCTGAACACACCCCGAACACAACCCGAACACACCCCAAACACACCCCGAATACACCCCGAACACAACCCGAACACAACCCAAACACAACCCGAACACACCCCAAACACACCCCAAACACAACCCAAACACAACCCAAACACACCCCAAACACACCCCAAACACACCTCTCACATACACCTCACACACCCAACACCCCCCTCACACATCCCCACACACCCCCTCACACCCCTCAGACACCCCTCACACACACACACCTCACACACAAAGACGTTAACAAGTGGCAGTAGCTCTGACTGAGTGCGGTCTCAGAAATACTGACGGCGATTGATTTCTGTCGGGCGGCGGTTTTTGTTTTTAGCGGCGCCTCTTAAACAGACGGCCATGTTGTGAAGCCAGGCCTGAAGGCGGCGCTGACAGCTCCCTCCAAATAATCGCCAGCCCCTCCTCCAAGTCACTTCTCTGCCATATCAGTGGTTAAGGCACTGGACTTGTAACCTCAAGGTTGTGGGACTTTGTGGGTTCGAGTCCGAGGGCAGTCCCCATCACCCCACAGTAGTGGTAGATTTACTGCTATATCAGAGGCTAGTTCTTCTCATACCATGTTTATGTGGTGTGGTGTACAGCCACCTTCCTCCTTCAACCTCAGCAGTGATAGATTTACTGTTATGTGGCTGGGAAATATTTATAACTCAGCTGATAAATGTGTAGGGGTGAGATTCCTACCTAAATTCATTACATAGATTCGATCACCACCTTTGTGGTGTAAAAGAACCTTGAGAAAGTCTGGTAAGCACCTGTAATGTTTAACTGGTTAAATTAAACCAACCAACCAACCAACTGATTGAGCCATGTTACACTATAGCACTCCGGGTGTATTTATGTATCCTCGTTGTATTGTCAGTGGACGAACCTTGTAAAAGATCACATAAATGCATATGAACAAACTGTCACCCTAGATAATCAAATGGGTCTCTGCCAGTTGTGTGTTACATGTTTCTACAAACCGTCAATAAAGATTTCCCTAAAAAAAGTGGAGTACCAATCGCATAACAATTTTGATGTTTGTATTTTTCAGGTAAGTCATCACAAAACGCCAATTGACCACAAACCTGTGGAGGGACTGAGCCGGCGGGAGGTAGGCTTATTGTTCTTACACAGGTCGAGTGTGATGTATGCAGAGCTCTGGTGAGCAGGTTTTTCTACGCCGTTATTTCACCTTCTACGGCTTTATGTGAATGAGCATTGCCCAATACGGGGAGTATTAAAAAACATCATTGTTGATAATCTGAGGATGTGTTATATGCACTAAGGAAATCAAATTCTATACCCATAGGCAACATAAAAAACATATTAAATCGACAGGGATGAGCTTTGGGCAAGCATCTTTATTGAAGCCTGTTTTTGGGATATGTGATACACTGAGAAATTACATTTTATATAATCTTTTATCGTTCCATTAGGGAAGAGATAGGAAGCAAATGAAATCACTAGTCCTCATACCATGTCAATGTGGTGTGGGAAGTAAAAGAACTCTCACCTCGGTAAATGTGTAGGGGTGAGGTTTCCACCTAAATTCATCTCATAGTGTTAAGCCTATGGACATTTACATCAGGCTAAGATAAAAAATGTAGTCACGACTCCTGTGGGACGTCATTAAAACTAATATTTTAGTCAATGCATAAGGAACGATGTTCCGTATTTTACCCGGAACACTGTAAATACAAATGTAGCCCGTCTACTATATTCTGTGAAAGGAAAATGACATGGGTTTTTCTATATATTCTATGATAAAATGATCATTGTATTGATGTCTTAATCAAAAACGAGCACGGTGACCCCTGATTTTTAAGTTAGGTGTGTGTTGTACAGTATTTAGATATCATCATATTCAAGTTTCAGGAAATGGACATGGGTTTTAATTTTTCAAGCCAAATTTATTTTTTATGTTTTTGTTTTATTTAACTGGAGGGTTCTGCTAGGTCAGATTCGGTCTATCTTCCGTAGTCTCCAGTGTTTATCATTCTGAGCGATCATTTTTATCCAAAGCATGGGTTCACAGGCAGTTGGCCGAATTTTTAGCAAACACATGTGTTACAAGCTAACAAAACTGTGCATTAAAATCTTCTTTTTTTTTAATAAGAGCAGTGTTTATTTCCAGATTCCAAGACATTTCGTACAGCTTGTATGCATTCAGAAATCTTAACATCGGTTATCAATCACAACATAATCTTATGTGGTCATATACTTGCTCCTATTTAATAATTTTTTTACTGGGTTTTGAGTAATTTTTGTTTTCTTTTTTCCCGTTATTTTCATGGTAAACCTGAATAACTAACTTTCCGAACACTACACTTCGTTGCCACCCTTGACTCACTGTTACACAGGGATGTCAGTTTTCCTTGTTTCCGCGGAAATCCGTGTTTTCATTTCTGAAATGTGAAATCCCTTTCCTTGTGTAAAATGAACATACAACAACACAAAGTAGAGAGATACAACTACTATATTACTCATATCAGTAACAAGCCTTAATTCCCAACTCTACATACACACAGACTCTTCGTGGAAGCATATGTTTAGTAATAATAACTTTATTTATATCTATTTCCGGTGTTTTTGGTGTATATATGTCAGGTTTAAACCCTGAATATGTTATATTATATATTTCCTTGTCTTTTTTCTGACTCCAAATGACATCCCTGGACTCACAGGCAGTTGGTCGAATTTTTAGCTAGCACATGTGTTACAAGCTAACAAAACTACATTAAAATTGTCCGATATGCCTTTAAACTGTGAGAACAATGAAATCTACGTGTGACGTGTATGACACGTGTATTACAGGCACGTGTTTCTGACTCTCTCGCTAACCTCCATTCTCCTCCCACTTACTCATAAATTGAACATCTCGGGTCAACGATCTAAGATAAAGTCACGTTTACCACAAAGAAAAGTTGGAGTGGCCAGTGAGGGAAAACCCACAGGCGCGGCGCGAGGCCGGAATGTGGCCGCGTATTATCCGTTACGGCATCCCTTATTTTCTAGAGCCTCGTTTTCGGACAGCCACCATACACGTGACCTTTCACAACACGTGCTTCCGAACTATGTTTTTTTTTGTCGTCAAAGCAACTTGGCGCATTTACTTCTGAGGTAATTATGAAATCTTGATTGAGGATCACGATGGAACACGGTTTGTGGTGGAGAGTGGCCTAGACACCCTGATGCCTAGACACCCTGATGCCTAGACACCCTGATGCCTAGACACCCTGATGCCTAGACAACCTGATGCCTAGACAACCTGATGCCTAGACACCCTGATGCCTAGACACCCTGATGCCTAGACACCCTGATGCCTAGACACCCTGATGCCTAGACAACCTGATGCCTAGACAACCTGATGCCTAGACAACCTGATGCCTAGACACCCTGATGCCTAGACACCCTGATGCCTAGACACCCTGATGCCTAGACACCCTGATGCCTAGACACCCTGATGCCTAGACACCCTGATGCCTAGACAACCTGATGCCTAGACAACCTGATGCCTAGACACCCTGATGCCGGGACACCCTGATGCCTAGACAACCTGATGCCTAGACAACCTGATGCCTAGACAACCTGATGCCTAGACACCCTGATGCCTAGACACCCTGATGCCGGGACACCCTGATGCCTAGACAACCTGATGCCTAGACAACCTGATGCCTAGACACCCTGATGCCTAGACACCCTGATGCCTAGACACCCTGATGCCTAGACACCCTGATGCGGGTTTTTTTTCTATGTACAACTCGGAGGGAATTATCAAAAGAAAGCATGGAAGTTTTTGATGTTACATGAGAAAATATGAAGCATGGTGAAAGCTGTCCTACACTGATTTAAATGTGTAGGGGTGAGATTTCTACCTAAATTCAGCTCATAGATTCGAGCACCACCCTTGTGGTGTAGAAGAACCTTGAGAAAGTCTGGTAAGAAATCTGTAATTGTTAACTGGACGTTAAATCAAACCAACCAACCAGCCTACACTGATCTTTGAAGGGTCTAGCGTCTGTATGACCTTTACAGAGACGCTACGCCCCCTTCTCCTTGAAAAAAGTTGAAACAGGCGTGCATTAGGACCTGACCTACTTGAAACAAACAGTATCCAACTACATATCTCAGTTTTTAACCTCCATCCCAATAACTAGAAAGAGTATGAATAGAGGTTTGTGTAACGTATTGTGGCTGGGGTGGTTGTGTGACGAGTGAAGAGTGTGTGCGCTTGGCTCTGTTAAAAAAGCCCAGTCATCGTAAGGGTTTTGGGTTTGAGTCCCACTGCAGCCACTTTTCTCTTTCACTCCCAGCAGTGGTAGATTTACTGCTATATCAAAGGCCAATCCTTCTCATATCATGTCTGTGTAGTGCGGTGTACAGCCACCTTTCTCCTTCATCCCCAGCAGTGGTAGATTTACTGCTATATCAAAGGCCATTCCTTCTCATATCATGTTTGTGTAGTGCGGTGTACAGCCACCTTTCTCCTTCATCCCCAGCAGTGGTAGATTGACTGCTATATCAAAGGCCAGAACTTTTCATACCATGTCTATGTGGTGTGGTGTGCAGCCACCTTTCTCTTTTATTCCCAGCAGTGGTAGATTTATTGTTATATCAAAGGCCAGTCCTTTTCATACTATTCCTATGTGGTGTGGGAATAAAAGAACTCTCGTAATGTGTAGGGGTGAGATTTCTAGCTAAATTCATCTCAGAGGTTCGGTCAAACCCAAGGTAAGTCTAATTGAACATATTGGATGTTATCTACCCGAACTTACATGCCTTTTGATCTCTACGAAACTTGCCGGGTAAGTTAAGAGAGCCCAGTCATGCCTTTTGATGTCTGCGAGACGTGGCAGGTATGTTAAGAGATCCCAGCCATGGCCGTTGATCTCTACGCGACGGGTGTGTCAATGGTCTGCGGCACAGCCCTTCAGTGAGGCAGCACTATAAATGGGCATAGCGTCCCACTGCTACAAGTACACCAAAGTTGAGTTAGTATACCTTTCCAGAACCAGATAGGTCAACCAAGGAGTCAGTCTCAAAAGGACGTATCTTTGCCTACCGAGACGTCAAACTACACAAACAAACAAAACGAGACAGGTCTGTGTGTGGGCTGGGGTTAGGACAGGGCGGCTCTGACAGGTGGTATGCCCGCTCAGGCCCGCTGACAACACACTGTACACACTGGCCTGACCGCCCGTGCCCGCCCATAGCCCCAGCACGCCCTGCACCTGTGTGCTGAGCTCAAAGACAGACGAGTGAAAATATCAAATATCCAATGAAGAGGGTGATCCTAACCCTGCATGCATCGAATTATGACTGGTGATGATCTCAGCAGTACAGTAAGACCCCGCGTAAGGGGACACCCTCCGTTCAGGGCTAAAGTGTACGCTTACGAGGGGTGTCCGCTTATGCGGGGTTTTCAGGTTTATATTGGTTATGTAGTGCTGAATTTCCTATTAGATGTATTTACAGTAAAACCCAGCTTCTGGGACACCTCGCTTAAGAGAACACCCCACTTAAGGGGGCACTTTTCTCGGAACAGAAATTTTTATTTCAGTTATTTTAACCCCGCTTAAGAGGACACCCCGCTTGGTACGGAGGGTGCCTTAAGCGGGGTTTTACTGTATATAGTATAAGTAAAAATAGACAATAATTATTATATGGAATGTTGGATAATAGAGGGAGTAATTTTCATTCCGAGCAAAACTATCCACTTACGTGTGGTGTCCGCTTACGTGTGGTGTCCGCTTACGCGTGGTGTTCGCTTTCGCGGGGTGTCCGTTAGGCGGGGTTCTACTGTAAATGTGGTTTCCACGAATTAGCTCTGCATAATGGGTTATGTGTGACTGTTATGTTCTTGTAAAGTCTTACTCTCCGTAATTAAATAGCGCTGCAGGTGACTGGAAACTGTTTCTCTCGACACAACGCAACAAATCTCATTTCCAGTGATCCATTTTGTAAGTTCTCCATGTCCTGTTTTAATCTATTCACGGTCTGAGGAGATGCAGGCAGATGGTAAGGAGTGGAGAGGGAACCCAACGGAGAGAGGGATTATCAAGAAACATCACAACATTTCATATGATTGTTTATATGGCGTGACATGGCCTAGAGGAATGATATCACGAAGCAGGGCTGAATGATATCTGTAGCGGAAGACAACGAATGTAGCTGAAGAAAACCGGATAAGGCCACTAAAAAAAGAAAAATTGTTTCTCATCACCAAGCCATGAAAAATTTGACGGGCGTATCTATTTATTTTTTTTGTTGCTAGATCAAAGATGGCTTTTGAAGTGTCATAAAATGGGCTTCAAACATACAGTAAAACCCAGCATAAGCAGACACCCTCCGATCCAGGCCAAAGTGTACGCTTACGCGGGGTGTCCTGATTTTTATGGGCTATACGTTTAATGCATCCCTGACATCAGGAGCTTTAATTTGATGCTAAATACACATATCTTTCATAATTTCTATCAAGGTTCATCTTAGCTTACCAAAAAAAAAAAAAAATCTTCTAAATTGTTTTTTTCTGATGCGCGCGGTGATGAGAAACAAGTTTTTTTTGAGTGGCCTAAACTCTAGATGGGAAATTACAGTATCGATCTTTGAAAGATGTCGGCACGTTTCAGCGGCCTGATAGCACAATTAGACGGCCTCTCGGCGGGGTGTCGTATTGCAGATAGTGTTAGTAAAACATGAAAAGAAGCTGATTAAATATCTTATTATTATATACCTGTGTGGTATATCCTACACATACGGCCCGCTCCTACCCATGTTGTATTTGCATCCGTACGACACCTAGGTGACGTACGGGGTATGCATGTGGATTACTGGGCATGTACGGCGGCGAAATCTCGCCCAAAAGCTAAGATAAAAATTGGATATTTTAAGGTATACAATAATACGAAAACAGGAATACTGTGTCCGTATAGCATAAATACGGGGTAAAATTGACGATAAAAACGAACCTCTACCTTCGGCATCGGTTCGTTCTATCGTCCATTTTACCGCATATTTACCACATACAGCCACAGTAACCCTGTTTCCGTATATAACTTACTTCCATCTATCGCCCGTCGTTGATGTCGTGTATTACTACGCGTCTACCTCTCATGGTTTACGGCCGCCTGTCCACAAAATCATCGTTTATTGTCTATTTCTGACTGTGTTTTATACGCTATACGCATCATAATCTGCATCCCCCTTTGGTGGTGGTGGAGCAAAGAGACGTTGTGGGAACTGTTGGGAGAAGGCGCCACTGGCAGGGTGGTGGGGAGTCCAAGAGGTGATCGAGGCGATGCACCACGAGAGTAAGAAGTTGCAGGCGAGGTTGTAGAGAACTGGCCCCAAACCATTGCCAGCGGTCAGTCAATACGGCCCTCCCGTCAGTCCGCCCCGCCGGTCACAAGTCCGCGCACGCGCACAGCGCCGCACGTGTCTCTGCGCATGCCCAGACCCGACGTGAGGTGCCTAGGACACACAGACAGACACTCCTGGTGATTAGTTGTGGCGAGTCTTTCGCAGGAACACTGTCAGAGTATTGGATTGTTCGTACACTTAGTGATGCGTGTAAGGAAACATGCCCGGTATAAAACAGCGGGTGGATTGTTCGTACGCTTAGTAATGGGTGTTGGGAAACATGTCAGTATAAAACAGCGGGTGGATTGTTCGTACACTTAGAGATGGGTGTAAGGAAATATGCCCAGTATAAAACAGTGGATTGTTCTTACACTTAGTTACTGGTGTCCGGAAACATGTGGTTATAAAACAGCAGGCGGATTGTTCGTACATTTAGTGACAGGTGTCTGGAAACATGTCGGTATAAACAGAGGGTGGATTATTCGCACACTTAGTTACAGGTGTCGGGAATCATGCCCGGTTTGAAACAGCAGGTATAAAGCAGCAGGTGGATTGTTTGTACACTTAGTGACTGGTGTCCGGAAAAATGCCCGGTATAAAACAGCAGGTGGATTGTTCATATACTTAGTGACAGGTGGTGGGAAACATGCCCGGTTTAAAACAGCAGGCAACCTGTTCGTACACTTAGTGAGAGGCGTCGGCAAAAATGCCCAGTTTGAAACAGCAGGTATGAAGCAGCGGGCGGATTGTTCGCACACTTAGTGACTGGTGGCGGGAAACATGTCGGTATAAAACAGCGGGTGGATTGTTCGCACACTTAGTGACAGGTGTCAGGAAACATGTCGATATAAAACAGCGGGTGGATTGTTCGTACACTTAGTGATAGGTGTTGGGAAACATGCCCGGTATAAAACAGCAGGCGCTTAGAAATTGAGGATTAGTGAATACGACAGATACATAATCTCTTTTGCAGGACTGTTTTGTGTATTCCGCAGGACCATTTCACAGTTTGAAATAAAGCTCATTTCTTTATGCATTAAAAAGCGTGATTGCATGAGGATGGCACATTGGAGATGTGAAACTGTGGCACATATAAAACTGGTAAAATAAGGGCATAGCTCTGTGTAAACCTTTGTAACATCGCCGGTTTTCAATCAAGATAAATGTCACCAATGTGGAAGGATAAGGGCGCCACTTTATATCAGACGATCAGTATGATAGACAACACCATATGGATGCCCTTTGGAACTCCCCAGTAGACCAATCCGTTCTTTATAGTTGTGCATATCTATAGACCCCCAGTTGGATATATACAGTAGGAGCCCGCCTAGCGGACACCCCGCGTAAGCGGACACCCCGCATTAACGGACACCTTTGGTCGGAACGGTTCCCTATATTAGATGTTTATTTTTGTATTTTGTAAGCAGTAAAACCCCGTTTAAGGGACACCCTCTGTTCCAAGCAAAGTGTCCCCTAAAGAGAGGTGTCCCCTAAAGAGAGGTGTCCCCTAAAGAGAGGTGGCCCCTTAGGCGGGGTTGAAATAAACTAAATAAGGATTTCTGTTCCTAACAAAGTGACTCCTTTATCGGGGTGTTCCCTTATTCGAGGTGTTCTAGATGCTGGGTTTTACTGCAGATACTTGTACTTTAACACACATGTATCGATTTTTGTTTAATGATCCAATCGTATCTGCATCTGATGAATAGATACACAATATTGACTGGTTTCTATTACAAGCGGCCGTATGCTCCGAGGAGTTTACTCGTAGTAATATCTGAGTGCATGCGAGGATATTGGATAGTCAACTGCGAGGAGGATATGACCACTAGCGCTCCGTGTGAGTAGTATACACAGGAAGCACATTGACTCGGGCCACGATGTCAGCCGCCTTGTACGTACTAAAGAAGAAACCAACAAGTTATGTCACAAGTCATCATTGATATTACTTAGTGATGTGAATGAGGCGACAGTCGAGTGAATATCATGTAGCGTTCAAACATAGATCCTGCTAACTGCACTCTGTCCGGGGGGGGGGGGGGGGGGGGGGGTTAGCTCAGTGGTTAAGGACTAGTAACCCCAAATTTGTAGGACTTAGTGGATTCAAGTCCCACTGCAGCCACTCTTCTCCTTCACCCCCAGCAATGGTAGATTTACTTCTATATCAAAGGCCAGTCCTTCTCATACCATGTCTATGTGGTGTGGTGTACAGCCACTTTTCTCCTTCACCCCCAGCAGTGGTAGATTTACTTCTATATCAAAGGCCACTCGCTCTCATACCATGTCTATGTGGTGTGGGAACTAAAAGAACTCTCACCTCGGTAAATATGTAGAGGTAAAATTTCTACCTGAATTCATCACATAGATTCGATCACCACCCTCGTGGTGTAAAAGAACCTTGAGAAGGTCTGGTAAGGACCTGTAATGGTTGACTGGACGTTAAATCAAATCAAACAAACCAGACTATTTAGATAAACGGCCAATACCAAGTAGACTCCCCTTCTACCTAAATTCATCTCATACATTAGATCTCCATCAAACCTAAAGTAAGTCTAATAGAACATACATGTGTTGGACGTTAAACTACCAAACAAACAAGCACTCTGTCCCTGTTATCGTTTGAGAGCTCCACCTGTCGTTTAAAACGTCCCAGCCGCCTACCACTCGGCCGCGTCGGCGTGAGTGGAGCTGAAAAGAAGCTCCGCGTGTTCAATTATTACTAAGCTACATTCTGCTGGGGGAAGGCGTACTAGACTACATGTAAATCACAATTAGCAATGGGCGAGTCTAAAAAAGCGAGGCGTGTGTTGGTGGGTGCGGGTGGGGGTGTGGGTGGGGGTGTGGGTGTGGGAGTTCTCCCTCGTTGGGATTCAGTCACTGTTGACAAAAGAGTGCACTAACCAAACGAGCAGCGAGCTATCAAAGCTTACCGCAGATGTCACGGCGGTCTAACAACGGGCGGCAAGATAAAATCAAAACAGATCTCTAGTATAGCGGTCTAACAACGGGCGGCAAGATAAAATCATAACAGATCTCTAGTATAGCGGTCTAACAACGGGCAGCAAGATAAAATCATAACAGATCTCTAGTATAGCGGTCTAACAACGGGCGGCAAGATAAAATCATAACAGATCTCTAGTATAGCGGTCTAACAACGGGCAGCAAGATAAAATCATAACAGATCTCTAGTATAGCAGTCTAACAACGGGCGGCAAGATAAAATCATAACAGATCTCTAGTATAGTGGTCTAACAACGGGCGGCAAGATAAAATCATAACAGATCTCTAGTATAGCGGTCTAACAACGGGCGGCAAGATAAAGTCATAACAGATCTCTAGTATAGCAGTCTAACAACGGGCGGCAAGATAAAGTCATAACAGATCTCTAGTATACCAGCTCAGCTAATCAATAGATGGAATAAATAAATGTATTTTTATATATATATATCACTCATTTGGGTATATGTTAAGCCTCACATTCACATGGAGATTTATTGGCCCTATTTCTATGAGAAATAGAAGATGGAAATTTCAAGGTGATACTATATTTTAAACTTTTTCTTTGGTATGCTGAATAGATTTAAAGTGTGTGGCTCGCCATGCATATTGTGAATCTAGTCTAGAGGAGGAGAAGGTTATGATGTTTAGTCAGAGTGATCATTAATTGTTGTGTTCACTACCTACCAATCACACAGGAAGAACTGATGTATCAGATGTTGTGATATCAATAAAAAAAAAAAATTAAAAAAAAATGTTCGGGTATGATGTGAGTGTGCAGAACGAGGCGGGGGAGTAGGGGGCTAACTATGGGTGGTGTCGTCTCTGTCCTGTGACAGGGGACTGGAGCAGAGCGGAGAGGACGTGAAGAGGAAGTGATGATAAAGAGGTGGGAGGTGCACTTCAGGCCGGACACAGTGACCGCCCGCCCAGGGCCGCCTCCCCACCGCCACCTCCCCGCCCACCTCCCCGCCACCTACACCTACCCGCCGCCACTCCCCACAGCCGCCTCCCTACCTCCCCGCCTCCACCTCCCCGCCCTCCCCGCCGCCTACACCTACCTGCCGCCACTCCCCACAGCCGCCTCCCTACCTCCCCGCCTCCACCTCCCCGCCCTCCCCGCCGCCTACACCTACCTGCCGCCACTCCCCACAGCCGCCTCCCTACCTCCCCGCCTCCACCTCCCCGCCCTCCCCGACCACCTCCCGACCACCTCCCCGCCGCCTACACCTACCTGCCGCCACTCACCACAGCCGCCTCCCTGCCTCCCTACCTCCCCACCTCCCGACCACCTCCCCACCTCCCCGCCGCCTACACCTACCCGCCGCCACTCCCCACAGCCGCCTCCCTATAGATACCTCCCCGCCTCCCCGCCTCCCCGCCTCCACCTCCCCACCTCCACCTCCCCACCTCCACCTCCCCACCTCGCCGCCGCCACTTCACCGCAGTTAGAGAAATGGCAAGTTGACTGTGTGCAAGTGGGTTACAGAAAATTATCCATACTTAGTAGAAACTGAACGAGAGTTAGACTTGTCAATGGCTATGCCACCTGGTCAGGTCTGCTCCTCACTACACTCGGCTACGCCTCGTGTAGTAATACGCGACCTTCCCGTCGTGGCATAGCCATTGACAAGTCTAACTCTCGTTCAGTTTCTACTAAGTATGGATAATTTTCTGCCTCGTCTATGCTTTTGTATTACTAAAAGATAAATATTGAGTCAATGACCAACAGAACTGTTATTCATAGTAGCTGACATCCTGCTCTCTGATTGGTCAATATTGTTATTACCCTAGTGGCATAAAAAACACTTTATGTCACGGCCTGCCACATAAAATTTCCCTATGTTAAGTCTATGGCGGTTTTTTATTAGGGGTAGGATAATAAATCTAACTCAAATCTTTTATTTGTTATTTGTTTATAATTGCACGTTCATTCATCTATGATGGACATACTTTTTGCTCCTAGTTGTATACTGTGAACACTTTGTTGTATCTAGAAATGGCCGTATGTTTTGCATACATTAATCTACTTAGGGCTGACACAGAGCATGCAGTAGGGTACTTTGACCTAGTATGGGTTTCAAATAGGATTATAGAGGCAGGGCCTAGTACGAAAAACGATGCGGGGCGGGCGAAAAACGATGCGGGGCGGGAAATACGGTGCGGACCGCGTTGCGGAATACTTACCACTATGAAGCTCTATAGCAAGGAGCGTCAGGTATATAGGGGACAGAGCCATTGTTAGTTCATGAAGCAGTCACTAGGTGGTCGGGGGACAAAACCTGTATTCTGGCTCTTTGTTCTTACGAAATTCAGCTGCCTTTCAATGTTCTACCAAGATTCCTTTGACTCTCTACACCGATCCCAGAGCAGGAAGATATAATGCTAAAACCAAGGACATGATGTTTTTCACATAGAACACTTTATTTACATATGAGAGCAAGGCAAGAAAAGTGACATTTCCCAATTATCACTCACTTCTTTTGCACCTCCATTAGTGCAGAGATGTCAGTTTTCCACTTTTCCGTGGAAATCCACTTTTCCATATTCAGTTTATGTAATTGCTTTTTCTAATGTAAAACAAAGATAATATTGATTTAGCCTCATTTACACCAATAGAACAGTGGTTTGAACCTCCTGACAGATCCTAAGCCCCATGCCATAGACAACAAGGACATATTATCCAAGTTTTCTGTCTCGTTGAAGCAGAAAAATCCACATGAAAAATATTTCCACTTTTTTCCCTGACCCCAACTGACATCCCTAAAAATAGTGAAGAACAGCTACTTTTTCACCTCCTTTAGTGAAGAACACCTACTCGGGGGGCGTCATGGCGGCGCCCATGGATCATAGGCTATATGCCGTATAGGGTGCGGGTGAGCAGCTCCCACAGGTCACCGGTCCTCCTCCCGTCTTCACCATACACGGGACTCACCGCGGAGTGTAGTTAGAGACCAGACCCAGGACCCGTCATTCCGCACGGCCCCACGTCCCGGGGGTCGTTCCCGGGATCGATGCATAGCGGAGCGGGCAGTGGAGGGGTCGGATAAGGGCTGGGGAATCTGTAAGTTGGCAACAGGAAAAAAGGTGGATTTTACTCTCAGCCGAGGCCATAAATTGACGTAGAAGAGCTGGACTTATTTTTAAAATCACTTTATTTGTAGTGAGTGGTACATCGATGAAGGGCACCGTTATGAGCATACCTCTCAGTGGGTTGAAGTTACATTATATTTCACCTCATTTTTATATATAATTCAAACAATTTTGGCCGTGTTACGACCATAAAAGTTACCACAGACAAGTTACCAAAACAATATCCTTGTGGATAACTAACAGTTGTTCACTGAGTTAAGTAATTGTGAAGTCCTACATAAGTGCGATGAATAAAAAAGAGAACCAACTGCATGTGCTTAACAGTTTACCATTTGCAATGTAGGCGCCCCCGCCCCCAGACACCAGCACATTTTTCGGATTTTTATAATTTCCAAATCTCCATGCCAATCCTTTTCATACCATGTCTATGTGGTGTGGTGTACAGCCACCTTTCTCCTTCATCCCCAGCAGTGGTAGATTTACTGCTATATCAAAGGCCAATCCTTTTCATACCATGTCTATGTGGTGTGGTGTACAGCCACCTTTCTCCTTCACCCCCAGCAGTGGTAGATTTACTGCTATAACAAAGGCCAATCCTTCTCATACCATGTCTATGTGGTGTGGGAAGTAAAATAACTTTCACCTCGGTAAATGTGTAGGGGTGAGATTTCTACCTGAATTCATTACATAGATTCGATCACCACCCTTGCAGTAAGAACTGCAGTCTGGTAAGAACCTGCAATTGTTAACTGGACGTTAAATCAAACCAAACAAACAAACAAAGTAAAAGAACTCTCACCTGGTAAATGTGTAGGGATGAGATTTCTACCTATATTCGTCACATAGATTCAATCACCACCCTTGTGGTGTAAAAGAACCTTGAGAAAGTCTGGTAGGAACCTATAATAGTTGACTGGACATTAAATCAAACCAAACAACCACCCCCTCCAGTAACGCCGAGACATGTTGAGTTGTAAGCTGGACATACCCCAGACCCCCCCCCCCCCCCCCCCCTTACACACACGCATCAACTGGCGACTCCTGACCACTGCTGGTTCCTTGTTGACCCTGCCTTCCCGCAGTCAGTCGGATGGGTCCCAGCGGAGGCCCGGTCACGTGATTTGAGCTCGCACGACACTGAGTGGTCTCAGGAGGAAGCCGCTTGTAGCCGGCGCCGCCACAGGTCAGAGCAGGATGCGCACTGTGGGGACCAGCGAACTGAAGTCCAGCTGATACACTCTCCCAGCAGATGTTTCGCGGCGCTAGCGCTTACGAAACTCTGTCCCTCCCTGTCTTTAGTGGATAAACGGGGAAGCAGGGTTTTTTTTAGTTTAAAAAAAAAAAATTGTTTATTGACACACGGTTCATATATAAAATGGATACATGATTTTCAAACTAGTTTTCAGGTAAATGACTAGAGCTAACAATTCAGATTCAAAATAGGGGTAACTCAAAAGTTATGAAAATCAGACAACTTATATATTATAAGTTGTGAAATATGGCAATTGCAAAATGAGCTTCAGAGACAATCGAGCTGTTTGTTTTTCAGCTGTAAACCACTTAGTGATATGAATCCAGAGTTGATTAGAAAGCTCGTTCGAGTGAGCACATGTGATATGTTGACAAAACAAAGTCCAATAACACATGAGGTGCTTCCCACTGAAGAAAGTAATGCCGAAGACTATGTCTGATTTGACATATCAAATAACAGAAATGAGTTTAAATCATTTGTCATGTAATATGTGCGTCTTTATATACATGTAGGAAACAAAATGCTGCCAAAAGCACTAAGAATTTAGGATATTTTACAAAATTGCAGATGGGACAAATTTTGTCCCAGACAGGCAGGTGGGTGCAGAGATACAAGCGGCCGCAGGAAGTAAAGCGTAGGATATCTGCTAGGAGAGTGGCCCGGCTGATATACAAGGCGCACTATGGGGACCAGCGAACAGCCCGGCAGATATACAAGGCCAGGTGGCCGCTGGTTGTCGGCGATACTGCCGTGTGTACATTGGGCGTGGCTGGTGCCCGGTGTGTGGCCGTGTGAGTGAGCGGAGGTACCCGGCTGAAAGACGCCAGGCGGAGAACAAGAAAAGCCGATTTATAAGAGACTCCACCAGCAAGCGGGCCTCCCACCGGAGAAGGCAGCTACACTTGTATTTGAGTTGGAGGCAATTTGATAGGAACCGTAGATAAAGTATAGGCGGCGGAGTCGCAGGGTTTGACGAGGCAGTGTTCTAGGCCTGTTTTGTGTAGGCCCGCCGCCTAATGATGCTCCCCTAAAGAGCCTACCGCCCGCCTAGTCGTAGGCCATACCTAGACTTGCTCAAGTTTTTGATTATTATTATTGGTGTTGTTATTGTTATTAATATTATAAAAAAAATTCAAGGTAGAATCGGCTTGTATTAGAGGTGTTATAGCCACGTCTCAATATTCAAGTCTTTGATTATGGACATTCATGATTATACAACACTAAGATAAAGTATTTTGCCGTGTGACTGGTCCAGGAAGGACCGGTGAGGTAGGTGGAGGGGTAAACCATAGGATGCAGGGAATGGAGCCAGTCTAACGTGTACCTTTCATATCGTCATTATGTCAAATGTGATCCAGGAGAAACGTTACACTCAGCATTACTGAATCTAATGAGCAAAGACCAAGCCCAGCTAACGACCAGTCGTAAAGACCAAGGTTCTCAGACTTTGTGGCTTCAAGTCCCACTGCAGCCAGTTTTCTCTTTCACCCCCAGCAGTGGTAGATTTACTGCTATATCAAACCCCAATCTTTCTCATACCACGTCTATGTGGTGTGGTGTATAGCCACTTTTCTCCTTCACCCCCAGCAGTGGTAGATTTACTGCTATATCAAACCCCAATCTTTCTCATACCACGTCTATGTGGTGTGGTGTATAGCCACTTTTCTCCTTCACCCCCAGCAGTGGTAGATTTACTGCTATATCAAACCCCAATCTTTCTCATACCACGTCTATGTGGTGTGGTGTATAGCCACTTTTCTCCTTCACCCCCAGCAGTGGTAGATTTACTGCTATATCAAACCCCAATCTTTCTCATACCACGTCTATGTGGTGTGGTGTATCGCCACTTTTCTCCTTCACCCCCAGCAGTGGTAGATTTACTGCTATATCAAAGGCCAATCTTTCTCAAACCATGTCTATGTGGTGTGGGAAGTAAAAGAACTCTTACCTCGGTAAATGTGTAGGGGTGAGATTTCTACCTCATCTCATAGATTCGGTCAAATCCAAAGTAAGTCCAATTGAACAAATTGGATGTTAAACTACCCAAAGAAACAAATCATTGCCTCACACACACACTCAGCAAGCGCTGCTCTCATACCCACACACACGCACACACTCGGCGGATGTTATTGATTAAGTGGAATAGAATCAGAAGAATTAATACCCAAAAAATAAATAGAAGAATCAGTGGCTCCAAAAGGTTTAAAAATTTGAAAGGAGAGGGACTAATTAGTTTGAATTGTTATTAATTGCGTTGGGGGCTGTGTGTAGTGGGAGGGGGTGGAGGGTGGCGGCTGGTGATAACGCGGAGGAGACTTACTGGAGGAAGGCGACCTTCACTACATCCCTATCATAAGATAACAGTCCAATCTCCCCGCCATAACCTCTACCCACAGTCTACACCCCCTCCTCATACTCCTTACCCTCCTGATTGTTTGTGTTTCTAAATCCAATTGAGATCTGTCGGAATGCCCGTTTTGCTCTGTGGATTGATGAGGTGGGTTTTGTTAAACGTCTCTGCTTGGAGAGTGAGTGGATAAACGTCTCTGTTTGGAGAGTGAGTGGAGAGTGAGGGAGGGCGCTACGACTCTAAGTCTAAGTCCTATGAGGTATAGGGCACAGAGTGATTGCTAGTTCTGGCATCACCCGCCAGGAAATTGTAAGATCGCACCTGGGGACATCAATTGTTATAATCTATAGATGATATTGAGACGAGGCTAAAATTCCTCCATGACAAGCCCCCCTAAAAATATTTATGATAAAATCCATTGATAATTGGTCCCACCAGCTGATGCTTTGTTTGGCGTCGGTGGAGAAGATGGCCGCCTCCATAGCACGATAGCTATGTGCCCTTCTAACCACCCCACCTAATGAGCATCAGAAAAAGCTGCTGAGTTAGCATGAGACTGCCCTGAAGCTAGTTAATGTCTGACAAATACAACTTTATATAATTACTTTCATCGCAATCTCAATGTAATTAATCATTCATGAAGAACATGTTGTAATTTAAAACCTCGTAGATTCTGCGTGAGTGTGATGCTGATAGTTACTGCTCGATGAGCAGTAGATACCTATTGTGTTGTTTAGGCGTGTCGGGGGGTGTAGTGTGGGGTGTAGGTGTATTCTCTCAGCGTTGTGATGGCTTGTATAGGCTTAATATGAGGTGGAGATGTATTTTCTAGCCCGTCGTCAAGTCAATTAGGCCTCGTGCGTCCTCACCCTCATTATGGCGTCTCACCAGCGTCTCACCGGCGTCTCATACCTCAGATGGGTACGAATCACGCATGCGCAATTCCATCCTCTTCCGCAGATGTTTCACGCCTACCCCAACACCCCCTGGCGAGCCGTGCCCGAACAAAGCCACCTGGAAGAAAAGTGGGGTGGGTGGGTGGGTAAAAAACACACACACAGATAAATGACAATTTTAATGTAAAAAGACGCCGCGCCGAAATGTTTTCTGAGGACTTTGGCAGGACGCCAGTAGGTTCTTTTGCCTCGATCAGTCGGGGAGTTCGTGTAAAGAAAAAAACGTGCGGCATTGAGGAAGGCGAGCCTGAGCGGCGGGCGGTTAAAAGCCTTTTATCTGTCATCAAGTCGCTGCAAGACATCTTCTTTGGTGAGGGTTTAGTATTCCATGTTTATCAAGGCCAGTGCCTGCCTGGAGATGCAGTAGGAACTGGGAGATGTTAAAGGTATATCGCACAATTTTCCCTGAAAATTAAAACCCATGTCAATATCTTAAAAATTGAATATGATGAACTCCTATCTAACTTAAAAATCGGGGGTCACCATGCTTGTTTTTGAATTAGAAATAAATATCATGGTAATATTATAATAGAATATAAACAGGAATTCTGAAAAGTGAGCTTTCATATAGTAAAAACCATGTTACTTTCACAGGTAATAGGAAATGTATAGTACTAAACATTTAAGTTTTAAAAATCATAGGTCACCATCCTTGTTTTCTATTCTATTTTCAAATACATTTCCTATGTAAATCAGTCAAATCTAAATTGGCCTAATTTACCTATTGGGTCTGGTCAGACTCGATAATATGTTATACTTCACTCATTTGGTATTTGAATAAGTCCAAGAGACTGGTTTTAATTGATGTGGTCTGCTGGGGTGGGCAGCAATTACCAATCTGTTAACCCTTTGGTCACCTTGCCTACTCGTGGTGCAGGGTGGATACGCTTGCACGCAAGCATAACGAAAGCGACAGGGGTGGGGAGTTAGCTCAGTGGTAAAGAGCACTGGACTTTGTTGATTAGAGTCCCACTGCAGCCACTTTTCTCCTTATCTGAAATTATCTATATGAAAAGCCAGTAATTCTCATACCATGTCTTTGTGGTGTGGTGTACAGCCACTTTCTCCTTCATCCCCAGCAGTGGTAGACTTACTGCTATATCAAAGGCCAATCCTTCTCATACCATGTCTATGTGGTGTGGGAGGTAAAGAACTCTCACCTCGGTAAATGTGTAGGGGTGAGGTTTCTACCTACATTCATCTCATAGATTCAGTCAAACCCAGAGTAAGTCTATTTGAACCAATTGGACGTTAAACTACCCAAACAAACAACCAAACAAACAAACAAGCAAAATAATTTTAATTGATAACTGCCTGCATTTCTACCTACATTCATCTCATAGATTTGGTCAAACCCAAAGTAAGTCTAATTGAACAAGTTGGACGTTAAACTACCCAAACAAAAAACAAACCGATTGATAATGGCCAGCATTTGAAAATCGCCAGGTGGCGTCACCGTGTATTGTAGGATATGCCTTTAAGTTGTAGCAGGAGAAAGCCGCGTCAACCCGGCTGGGTGTGTGAAGTGATGTGGGGTGGTGTTCACCCACACACCCCTGGTATTAATCATAGAACTACTCCTATTGATCCCGGCCGCGGGGGTTGTCGGGAACGTGCCGCCACCACGTGGTCGACGTGCGATCTGCGCATGCGCCTCTCACGTGTCACGCTGGTCCCGGGCGTGCTCATCAAAGAGGTTTCAGTTCACGCCGGATTAAGCTCTGTGGTCAGTTCCCGTGGCCGCCGCTAGGTGTCGGCTGAGCGAGACCCGTTACACACAAAACAGCGAAACCAGCGTCTCTCGTTGCACCATCACATTGACTATAAGTCGTCCATACATGCCCTGCTGCAACATGCTGTGCTACAAAAAGTCTCCTCAACCCATGCCCCGCTGCAATATGGTCTACTTATTAAACCTTCTCAACCCATGCCCCAGTGCAACACGGTCTGCTTATTAAACCTTCTCATGCCCTGCTGCAATGCGGTCTGTTTATTAAACCTTCTCAACCCATGCCCCACTGCAACACGGTCTGTTTATTAAACCTTCTCATGCCCCGCTGCACCGCGGTCTGCTTATTAAACCTTCCCAACCCATGCCCTGCTGCAACACGGTCTGCTTATTAAACCTTCTCAACCCATGCCCTGCTGCAACGCGGTCTGCTTATTAAAACTTCTCAACCCATGTCCTGCTGCAACGCAGTCTGCTTATTAAACCTTCTCAACCCATGCCCCGCTGCAATATGGTCTGCTTATAAATTATTGAGAGTTATTAGAGTTGACTCTCAAGCAATATCCTAGCACATACTCAGATATTACTGCACATCAACTCCTCAGAGCATACTGCCGATTTTATCTGAAACCAGTCAATGTTGTGAATGTATCCTACTGATAACAACACATGGCATGCCGTATGTTCTACCAACCACTCCCCGTCCATGATGGCAGAGTGATACACACATAGTGTGCAGTTTGGTCTACCAACCACTCACCGGCCATGATGGCAGATTGAAGTCACGTCTCAGTGATATACGCACAGTGTGCAGTATGCTCTACCGACCTCTCACCGGCCATGATGGCAGATTATAGTCACGTGTCAGTGATATACGCACAGTGTGCAGTATGCTCTACCAACCACTCACCGTCCATGATGGCAGATTATAGTCACGTGTCAGTGATATACGCATAGTGTGCAGTATGTTCTACCAACCACTCACCATCCATGATGGCAGATTATAGTCACGTGTCAGTGATATACGCATAGTGTGCAGTATGTTCTACCAACCACTCACCGTCCATGATGGCAGATTATAGTCACGTGTCAGTGATATACGCATAGTGTGCAGTATGTTCTACCAACCACTCACCGTCCATGATGGCAGATTATAGTCACGTGTCAGTGATACACACATAGTGTGCAGTTTGCTCTACCAACCACTCACCCGCCATGATGGCAGATTGAAGTCACGTCTCAGTGATATACGCACAGTGTGCATTATGTTCTACCAACCACTCCCCGTCCATGATGGCAGATTGAAGTCACGTGTCAGTGAAACCCAAAGTAAGTCTTATTGAACAAATTGGACATTTAATTAAACAAACAAACAAACGAATGTCTCAGTGATATACACATAGTGTGCAGTATGTTCTACCAACCACTCCCCGTCCATGATGGCAGATTGAAGTCACGTCTCAGTGATACACGCATAGTGTGCAGTATGCTCTACCAACCACTCCCCGGCCATGATGTCAGACTGAAGTCATGTGTCAGTGATATACACATAGTGTGCAGTATGCTTACCAACCACTCACCGGCCATGATGGCAGATTATAGTCACGTGTCAGTGATATACGCACAGTGTGCAGTATGTTCTACCAACCACTCCCCGTCCATGATGGCAGATTGAAGTCACGTCTCAGTGATACACGCATAGTGTTCAGTATGCTCTACCAACCACTCCCCGGCCATGATGTCAGACTGAAGTCACGTGTCAGTGATATACACATAGTGTGCAGTATGCTCTACCAACCACTCACCGGCCATGATGGCAGATTATAGTCACGTGTCAGTGATATACGCACAGTGTGCAGTATGTTCTACCAACCACTCCCCGTCCATGATGGCAGATTGAAGTCACGTCTCAGTGATACACGCATAGTGTGCAGTATGCTCTACCAACCACTCCCCGGCCATGATGTCAGACTGAAGTCACGTGTCAGTGATATACACATAGTGTGCAGTATGCTCTACCAACCACTCACCGGCCATGATGGCAGATTATAGTCACGTGTCAGTGATATACGCACAGTGTGCAGTATGTTCTACCAACCACTCCCCGTCCATGATGGCAGATTGAAGTCACGTCTCAGTGATATACGCATAGTGTGCAGTATGCTCTACCAACCACTCCCCGGCCATGATGGCAGACTGAAGTCACGTGTCAGTGATATACACATAGTGTGCAGTATGCTCTACCAACCACTCACCGGCCATGATGGCAGATTATAGTCACGTGTCAGTGATATACGCACAGTGTGCAGTATGTTCTACCAACCACTCCCCGTCCATGATGGCAGATTGAAGTCACGTCTCAGTGATATACGCATAGTGTGCAGTATGCTCTACCAACCACTCACCGGCCATGATGGCAGATTATAGTCACGTCTCAGTGATATACGCATAGTGTGCAGTATGCTCTACCAACCACTCACCGGCCATGATGGCAGACTGAAGTCACGTGTCAGTGATATACACATAGTGTGCAGTATGTTCTACCAACCACTCACGTTCCATGATGGCAGATTGAAGTAGGCAGGTCGCTTTTTAAGTTTCCCCTAAAGTCTACTGTGCGCGTGCTAATTGAAACTGTCGTTTCCTATCTCGCCGAGATTCTACACGTGGGAGACGGCAATCTCCACCTGTCATCCAGCTACTTATCACTGACACAGACACAAAAATATATATAACGAAAAGTGGATGGTTAGAAAAGAAACACAACGTGTAATGATGGGGATTCCGTACAGGCTGTCTAGCGGCGGGAAAAGTAAAACGGATAATATACGGAAACAGGGTTACTGTGGCTGTACGTGATAAATACGCGGTACAAATGACGATAAAACGAACCGATGCCGATGGCAGAGGTTCATTTTATCGTCAATTTTACCAAGTATTATATACCTTAAAATATCCAATTTTTAACTTTGTTTCTGGGCAAGTTTTTGGATTTCGCCGCCGTACATGCCCCGTACGCCACATACATACCCTGTACGTCACCTAGGTGTATAAATACGACATGGGTAGGAGCGGGCCGTATGTGTAGGATATACTACCACGGGTATATGATAAAATGAGGACATAGACTTTCTAGGGGAGGCTTTCTTCGAAGCAGGTGATGGTGGATATCAGGCAATTTGGGATGAAATTAAAACCCATGTCATTTTCCTGAAATTTTAACATGATGATCTCCAAGTGTTCTAGTACACATATCCAACTTAATAAGTGGGGTCACCGTGCTAGTTTATGATTTAGAGTTCAATATTATGACAATTTTATAATAGAATATATAGAATTCTAAGAAGTTGTTTTTCACAGAGTAAGAATCCATGCCAGTTTCCTCAACTTTCACAGAATATAGTAGATCTATAGTACTACTCATTTCAGTTTTAACAACCAGAGAATTGAATAAAAACCATATTTCCAGTACATTTCCTGTGTGAATTGAGCAAATGTAAATTACGTAGTGTAGGTTCACGAGGCGTTGCTGTTACTGCGTCTTAATCCCACCGCTTTACGACCACGAAAGCAAATGTAAATTAGTCTATAATACCTATTTTCCTATCCCTAATAAAAAACGCCATATGCTTAGCATGGGATTTGTTTATGTCACGGGTGTGACATAGAGTGTTGTTTATGCCACTACTTTCTGATACTGAAAAAATATGGAAACGGGGTAGGATAAAATCTAGACGCCACTCGTTTGAGTTTGAGCTTATGCGTGGCATAAATAAACTCAGACTCAAACTCGTGACGTCTCTTGATATTAAAATCCGATAAACTAGACAAAACATTAAATTCACTCGTTTAGAATTAGAATGAAACCTAAGAAACCAGTTTTGACTGATAACTGACAATGTCTAAAAATCACCAGGTGGCGCCTGCGTGAAATGCCCGATATGCCTTTAAAGGAATGTAGAGGGACTGGTGTGTGGAGTCAACGGGTCTACACGTTGGTGGAGGTGAGGTATGGATAGTGAGGTGGTGCGGGACCAGGCGCTGGTGCGAGCAGCTCGTAAAGTAGGTCAAGTCCGCCCCGCGCTGTCACTTTGTGGAGCCGCTTCCCGGCGACCGACTCCACTCCGCGGGGGTGTTCGTACACCGCACAGGTAAGACCCGTGTACGCCCGGGTAACACAGGGCAAGTCCCGGGCTAACCCGCACGCGTGGTGGGCGAATAGAACGGGCGTCTTTGGGTGTTAGTGACGGGAGAGGTAGAACTCGTGTAGTGATATGTAACGCCTTGGTAGGGTTATGTCAGATACTGTTAACATGCCCATCGACTCATACCATATTCTCTCACCTGAGAATGGGATCGGGAGTTAGCTCAGTGGTTAGGGCACTGGAACATGTAACCCAAGGTTGTGGGTTCGAGTCTCACTGCAGCCACTCTTCTCCTTCATCCCCAGCAGTGGTAGATTTACTGCTATATCAAAGGCCAATCCTTCTTATACCATATTTATGTGGTGTTAGAAGCAAAAGAACTCTCACCTCGGTAAATTTGTGTAGGGGTGAGGTTTCTACCTGAATTCATCACATAGATTTGATCACCACCCTTGTGGTGTAAAAGAACCTTGAGAAAGTCTGGTAAGAACCTGTAATGGTTAACTGGACATTAAATCAAACCAACTAACCAACTAATCTCAGCTGAGATCTGGATGGCTTTAAGCCAGGTATGTTATTTAGGTTTTTTTGCGGTCTGCTGTAAAGCTACACTAGATACTGGTAATGTTAACTCGGCACCGGGGTTTGTTGCTCTTAGAAATGTGGGAAAAGCTTTGCTCCAGTAATATTGGATCGTCTTGTGTAGTATGGTTTCTATCATGTTGTGCTGCTACTTTTTACAACACCATATTTCTGTGACATAGGTGAAAGGGTCATTAGATTTCTAATTGAATATAGATTGTGATATAGTTATGATGCGATTCAAAAAGAATCTGGAGCAACAATTTAGACCTCAGGTTGCTATTCTGCGATCTACAAAACATGGAGCAATTGCCCTCTCCCCCTCAGATGTGGGACACTTGTAGTGGCCAGACACCACACACCATGAACGTGCTCGTGCTGTGATCCAGGAATCAGACACCACTCACCATGCAGGTTTACGAACGTGCCCGTGCTGTGATCCAGGAATCAGACACCACTCACCGTGCAGGTTTACGAACGTGCCGTGCTGTGATCCAGGAATCAGACACCACGCTCCGTGCAGGTTTACGAACGTGCCGTGCTGTGATCCAGGAATCAGACACCACGCTCCGTGCAGGTTTACGAACGTGCCGTGCTGTGATCCAGGAATCAGACACCACTCACCGGGCAGGTTTACGAACGTGCCCGTGCTGTGATCCAGGAATCAGACACCACTCACCGTGCAGGTTTACGAACGTGCCGTGCTGTCATCCAGGAATCAGACACCACTCACCGTGCAGGTTTACGAACGTGCCCGTGCTGTGATCCAGGAATCAGACACCACGCTCCGTGCAGGTTTACGAACGTGCCCGTGCTGTCATCCAGGAATCAGACACCACGCTCCGTGTGGTTTTACGAACGTGCCCGTGCTGTGATGAGGAATCAGATATTACTGCATCTCGTCAACAGTGTTAACCTCGGTCACTGATGTTTTCTCTGGCTGCCTCTACCCGGGGTGTCTGCACGTCTGGTGTCTGCACTTCGGGTGTCTGCACATCGGGTGTCTGCACATCGGGTGTCTGCACATTGGGTGTCTACACATCGGGTGTCTGCACAGAGTGGGGCGGCCCAGCACTTACATTAAAAACACTGCAGTAAGACCTTACGTCTATTGATATGGTATGATAAATAACCACCCTGTTATTGCTAAATTCTATCTACCTTCAAACGCAGACTTGGATATACAAGTCCGTGTTTCAATATACAGTTCTCTGGTTACTTTCTAAAGACATTCGTTATTTACAAACAGTTATTTCTATAGCCTACATGTACAGGTCTGGTATTATGTCTGTCTCTATGTGGGTGGGGCTGGGGGACTTCCCTTTTTATGTATGGTATGTAATAATAATAGGAAACAATACTGTTTGTTGATCATACGTCTCTGAAGAAATCTCTCATAAGTTGTTAATGTAAGGGTCACTTTTATTATGGATCTTTGAGACAGAGTTCATTGTGTGTGAAAGGTGTATAAATAGGCAATAATCGATGGTTTTGTGGACAGTCGGCCGTAAACCACGAGAGGTTGACGCGTAGTAATACACGAGCGCTAGCTAGTGTATTACGAGTTCAACCGCGAATGGTTTACAGACCCGCCTGTCCACAAAATCATCGTTTATTGCATTTATTATCGATCTTTTCGAATAAATTAAACCCAGTAATTGCCATATTAACGGGTATAACAATAGGAACTATTTCTTTGCTCTATAGCAAAAGGGACTATTTTTTCCATATACCATGGTTTTGAGGCTGTATACCACAGTTGTGGTATCTAACAGGTTTTATACAATGGGTAGTGGTTTAATGAGTTTCCATACATTTTCAATGGGGGCTTTGTATACGATGGATAATAAATGGATTCAGACACCCAGTAGCACAGTGGTACTTTGAGAGGTGAAGTTCAATGTGGTAAAGGTGTGTAATTGGACTCAGACACCCAGCAGTGGGTAAGGCTCTTTATCTCACTCCTGGTATTTTTTCCCCATAGGTTCAACATTGGGAACTCGTTCTCCATGCCCCTACAAGTATTGCAGTCCGTTCCCCATGGTCTATATCCTGTGTGTTGTCCATTCTTTTACTGTGTACAGCGGTGAGATAAATACAGAAAACAACTCGTTTTGGTGAAATAAGTCATTCCCCAACTCTTTTGAATGCTATGTGATATTCACTCGGCTGTCGCCTCGCTCATATCACCCCGCATCAAACTCGTGGAGAACGACGACTTAGAACAGAACTTGTTGGTTTCTTTTTTAGTACATGATGCACTGTGTAGAAGCGCCGGCTGTTTCCTTGCGTCGCCTAACTTTCCTGTGATCTTCGTTTCATAGATTCCATCTTGCTGTGATATCTTTAACCCCTCCCACCCTCCCACCCACCCTCTCCCCTGTAGGCGCACCATCCCTCCCGCTGCACCGCCCAGACCCGTTCCCACGCCCGCGTCCCGGCGCCGCGTGCCCCTGGCGCCGCCTGGTGTGGAGATGGGGAAGCTGGCTGGGGTCTTGGTACGGGTACGGGTACGGGTACAGGTACGGGTACGGGCTCCCTACACTGGCAACCAGAGCTATACAAAATTAGCTCTGGTCAGGTTATATAAACGGTTACCTTGACCCAGTAGCAAGACCTGTTTCTTACTCTCCAACCAGATTTTTCGTGCTGCTTGGAGAGTGTGTTTAGTGATAACCTCAAAGCCAATTTACCATTTTGTCATTTCCTATTGTGCGTATTTTTAGAATAGAACCACCATAAAGCTAGATTTAATTATTAGTTTGTTTAGCTATGAATTTTACCTATTAAGTATTTCTGCTTTTAGAGCCTATATATATAGCTGAATAGAACTACAATATGGGCCCCCCCCCCCCCCCCCACACACACACACACACTCACCCTCAGTGCATACGTACTTTATGGATAGCCCCAATTTGGTTTGAGGCATACTCCGAGTGATCCCGTGTGGGATTTAACCCAACCAACCCCTATATCGTATCAGGGGTTGGCTGCCAAACTCCGGGCTCTCCTAATGAGATTCATGATGATTATTATGGACGGTAACGATGCTGCCTCGCCGCCGGTAATCGGTGCTGCACGGCGCCACACGGCGGTCGTCTTACTTACTCCCACTACTACTACTACAACAACCAGCACCGGCCGAGCCAGGTCTGGTGTGTGTCGCTCCCACCTGCCAGCCACCCCCCGGACGAGTGGAGAACTTCTCTCCCAGGTCTCCTGGGGTAGAGTCTACGGTCGTGGAGGGTAGCGCGAGGCTGTCTGCAATGTAGGGCACGAGTTCGTGGTGGCGCTGGTGAACTAGATTAGGGAGATAACAGTGCGTGTAAGTTAAGGGTTTGACAGAGGTAGGCTTTAGACGACTCGGGCCTGTCCCAGCCCTGTCCCCACTGACCTATCTACGGCGCCCTGTCTATGCTGCCCTGTCTATGCCGCCCTGTCTACACTGCCCTGTCTATGGCACTCTGTCCCTACTGCCCTGTCTATGCTGCCCTGTCCCTGTTGCCCTGTTCCTGCTGCCCCATCTACGGCACCTCGTCCCTACTGCCCTGTCTATGTTGCATTGTCTATGCCGCCCTGTCCCTACCACCCTGTCCCCACTTCCCTTTCCCCGCTGGCCCATCTACGGCGCCCCGTCTATGCCGCACTGTCCCCGCCACCCTGTCTATGCAGTCTTGTCCCCACTACCCTCTCCCCGCCACTCCATCTACTCCACCGCGTCTACGGCGCCCTGTCCCTGCTGCCCTGTCCCCACTGCCCGATCTATGGCACCCCTGTCCCCGCCACCCTGTCTATGCTGCCCCATCTATGGCACCTTGTCCCCACTACCCTGTCCCCACTGCCCGATCTAAGGTGCCCTGTCTATGCCACCCTATCTATGCTGCCCTATCTACGGCGCCCTATCCCCACTGCCCTGTCCCCACTGCCCTGTCTACGGCACCCCGTCTACAGCGCCCCATCTACTCCGCCCTGTCTACGGCGCCCTGTCCCCACTACCCTGTCTATGCTGCCCCATCTATGGTGCCCTATCCCCACTACCCTGTCCCCACTGCCCTGTCTACGGCACCCCGTCTACAGCGCCCCATCTACTCCGCCCTGTCTATGGTGCCCTGTCCCCACTACCCTGTCTATGCTGCCCCATCTATGGTGCCCTGTCCCCACTACCCTGTCCCCACTGCCCTGCCTACGGCACCCCGTCTACAGCCCCCCATCCACTCCGCCCTGTCTACGGCACCCCGTCAACGCCGCGCCGCCGTGTAGGGGATGGGGAGAGAGAGCTTGAAGATCATATTGATTTTTGCGCGTAGTTTAAGTACACAGTGTCGTTGTGGGTGGTGTGTGAGGCGCAGGGCCCGCTCCCCAGGTAAGATGCTGGTAGTGCTGGTGGCGGCCGCTCCGCTGTCTCCCGTTAACCCCTCCTCATGGTGCCCTGTCATCACCAAAGCGATCCCCTACTAAGGTCTCATACAAACACCACCAAGAAAACCTACCCCTGCTATGGTCTTTTATAAACAGTGCAGAACCGAGAAAAGCTACTCCTTCCTAAGGTCTTTTATAAACAGTTGAGAACCCAAGATAGCTAGTCGTTACTAAGGTCGTATACAAATGAATGAGAATCAGAGAAGGTTCTCCCTTGCTAAGGTCATACTCATACAAATGAGAATCAGAGAAAATTAATCCTCACTAAGGTCATATACAAACAAGTAAGAGCCAGAGAAGACTGTTCCTTGCTAAGGTCATATATACAAACAAGTAAGAATCAGAGAAGGCTATTCCTTACTAAGGCAATATACAAACAAATGAGAATCAGAGAAGACTATTTCTCACAAAGGTCATATGAGAATCAGAAAAGGTTATCCCCCACTAAGGTCATATACAAACGAATAACAACCAGAGAAGGCAATCCCTAACTAAGGTCGTACACAAACAAATGCGAACCCGAGAAAACTATTCCTGACTAAGGTCATATACGAATAAATGCGAACCCGAGAAGACTCTCCCTTACTAAGGTCATATACGGACAAATGAGAACCACACTATTCCTGACTAAGGTCATACACAAACGGACGGTCTTCTGATGAGGGCTGGTTTTAAAGTGCTGCTCGCTGGGCTCCTAGTACGCAGTACGTGGGGATGTTACCCTGATCCTACAAGGCGCGCGCCGTGTACATACACTTAGCGGCGTGACGGGCGGCGGGGGGTGATATAACATGGAGGAGGGTGTAGGGGAAGGGGCTCGGCAGATTAGGGGATGCCTACAGGAGACTGAAGGGCATCACACCACGTTAGATTGAGTCGTTACAGCAGCTTGGGGTTCTGTGGTGTTTATGCTGTGAGAACTTTGAGACTGTTCCCCGTGCATGAGGGTGATGTGACTGAGACACAGTTCTAAATAGCAACTGCATCTTTCACCCCGACTTTTTAATTATTTTGTTATTATTACAACTAAGAATATCATGCCCCGCGATGCCACCGAGTTCTGAAAAGCGCTGGAAGTTCAGTTTATCGTGCTGAAAGGCAGACACCAACTTCCGCTTAGAATCCCGCATCACATATATACCTCCAAACCAATGTCTGGCCCACCTACCTGTAAGACCCCAACCTGTTGCAGAGCCTCCTGGGGCTCGTTGAATAATCTAAGATTGTACATGATGACCCCTCCCTGTATGCCAAGGAGACCCAGGGGCGATGTGGGTCAACTTAATTCAACACTTGTAGACGACGGATAGTACTGTCATAGCGAATGGACTTAAAGAAATATTAAAGATGGGATGGGAGTGGTGTGAGTAGTATGTGGGAATGCTACCTTGACGCTGGCAACGGGCGTTGAATGATATAGGGTCGGTCCTACATCTAGCTACTTTCCTTTATCCTTCCCCTAATAAAAACAAACGCCATAGGCTTAACATAGGATTTGTTTATGTCGCGGGTGTGACATAAAGTGTTGTTTATGTCAATACTTTCTGATCCTGAACAAATGTGGAAACGGGGTAGGATAAAATCTAGACGCCACTCGTTTGAGTTAGAGTCTTCGACTCGTGAAATTACGGAGCCAACAAAATGCGTGAAATAAATAAACTCAGACTCAAACTCGTGACGTTTCTTCATAGTATGCCACGGACGGCCAGGGATGATGTGGGCCAACTGTATTCAACACTAATGGACGACCTTATGGACGGCTGATACTGTCCTAGCAAACAAACCTAAATATCATGAAATACTAACTCTTGTACAAGGTACAGAAAAGGGTCTTCATGTATGATCCTAGATTATTAAACGGGCCCCTGGTGTTGTAACTGAGAACCTGACTCTATGGACTGTGATGTGAGTAGTATGTGGGGATGTTACTGAGAACCTGACTCTATGGACTGTGATGTGAGTAGTATGTGGGGATGTTACTGAGAACCTGACTCTATGGACTGTGATGTGAGTAGTATGTGGGGATGTTACTGAGGACCTGTCTCTATAGACTGTGATGTGAGTAGTATGTGGGGATGTTACTGAGGACCTGTCTCTATAGACTGTGATGTGAGTAGTATGTGGGGATGTTACTGAGGACCTGTCTCTATAGACTGTGATGTGAGTAGTATGTGGGGATGTTACTGAGGACCTGTCTCTATAGACTGTGATGTGAGTAGTATGTGGGGATGTTACTCTGTTACTGAGTACCTGTCTCTATAGACTTTGATGTGAGTAGTATCTGGTATGTCACCCTGGTGCTGGCCCCAGGGACCTGTTTCACTAGTTTCGTGACATGTCTAGATGGCGTCTGTGACACCATACAGACAAATAGGGTTTTCCTAGTTTCGTGACAACACAAGTAGCTGCCCTCAGGACAAGACAGACCCCAAACATGGTGTGCCCGGTTTTATAAGAACTAGACATTAGAGTTGGTTTTGTCCGTTCTTGCTTGCACTGTTGGTGCCGCTTTTCATATCTGTCCAACACTTTTTTCATGAAACTAGTGATACAGGTCCATGATGAGTAGATTTGTCTAATTCTTATGTTTGGGGTCTGTCTATTCCTAAGGGCAGCTACTTGTGTTTTCACGAAAGTAGACAACCCCAATGTCTGTATGGTGTCACAGACATGTCACGAAACTAGTGAAACAGGTCCCTGGAGCGCCCGGCTGACACTGGGGCTGACTGGTTCAGCGGGCCTCATGCCGAGTATCACCAGAGTGTGTGGTTCTGTGAGGGGCCTGTCTTCACCCACCACCACGGGCCGTAAAGGGGAGCGGCGGGGCCTCACTGAATCAGCACTGGTCGCGTATCTCCAGCCAACATCAATACACACAGCGTGCCTTTCCCCGTCTGTCACCAGCACCTGAGGGCAGTGCACTGCGCCGCTCCGTCCTACTTCCGTGTACGGCCACACTGCAGCGCTCTGCACTGCCGGGAGCAGGATCAGGGGCTCAGTTCCTGGTCGTACTTTACACCTAAAATACTCTAGATACCATGCGCTACTGTATATGTAGTAGTTGAAACGTACAACCATACTGTGCCGGTATGACGCCGTACCACAATACTTTGAGTACGCAGACTGATTGGTTAAGAAAATAATTTATTAGCTCACCCCTGGTATTATTGTCCTATAGGCTTAACATTGGTACCTCGTTCTCCATGCCTCTATGTGTATTGCAGTCCGTCCTCCATGGTCTATATCCTGTGTGTCATCCATTATCTTAGTATGTACAGGGGTGAGATAAATACAGAAAACAACTTTCTCCAACTCGTTTGAACGATACATGATATTCACTTGGCTGTTGCCTTGTTCATGTCACTCTACATCAAACCCATGGAGAATGACGACTTTGACCAAAACTTGTTGGTTTCTTCTTTAATCTTTTCGTCGTTGTCGCCCACACCCTCATTTGATTCTCCTGCTTTGTCCTACAGGAGTAATGGGAAACGATTCTGTGGTTTCGTTAAAGATTAAGAAAGAAACTGATGAGTGTTTGGTCTGTGTATTTGTTCGCCATCGAGTTTGGAGTGCACAGTAATATGAACGAGGCGATAGCCGAGTGAATATTCTGAAGCACTCCAAAAGAGATGGTGAACAGGGACACAGACCAAGCACGAAAATGTTTCTGATTTTATCTTAGACTGAAAATATCTATCTGTTTATCATCCGTTGAGAATGAGTTACCATACTCGTAAGCCTGTTGAGATCGAGTTCATAATGTTGAGCCTATGGACGTTTATTCCAGGCTAAGATAAACATCTAGATATATTTTCTTATTATCATACACCTAAACACCCTCATATGATTCTTCTGTCGTGTCCTACTGAGATAGGAGTAATGTGAAATGATTCCTTGATTTCTTTAAAGATACATCTAGATATATGAGATAACATGGAGTATAATCAAAGCTCACCCTCTGGTCTGATGGGGTGGACAGCAATTACCAATCCATTCACCCTCTTGGTTGCCTCTTGTTGGTGTAGACCGGATATGCTTGCACGCAAGCATAACAGAAGCGACCGGGGTGAGGAGTTAGCTCAGTGGTAAAGAGCACTGGACTTTGTTGATTGGAGTCCCACTGCAGACACTTTTCTCCTTCACCCCCAGCAGTGGTAGATTTACTGCTATATCAAAGGCCAATCATTCTCATACGATGTCTATGTGCTGTGGGAAGTAAAAGAACTCTCACCTCGGTAAATGTGTAGGGATGAGATTTCTACCTACATTCATCTCATAGATTCGGTCAAACCCAAAGTAAGTCTAATTGAACAAATTGGACGTTAACCCTTTCACTACGCTGTATAGCACCAAATACACATCCTGAAATACGCCACTGCAGTACCATTTTCACCCCTGTAGTACGCTGGCACTTTTCGCAATATCCACAGTGTCGTCATTATATCACACCTCCCTGGTAATCCAAAATTGTTATGATATTTACTATGATATGGTTTTACCTAGGTTAGTTAAATATTATGAATAAAATTCGCATTATTTCATTAGAAAATAGCAATTACTTAAATTTCAGAAATAGCGTACTACACCCGGGAATGCCTCCAGGCATCATAGTGTAGCTAAAGGGTTAAACTACCCAAACAAACAAACAAACAAACAAACAAACAAACAAACGAAAGCTCACCCTCCGTTTAGGAGAGCCAGATGCTGCATCGCTGCACAGAGCCTCGCACCGCCTCCTTATCGTGCAACTTTTAATCTAACCTCCACAAAAACAGAGCCAAAGTGGAAAAAGTGGCGGCGGCCTAATTGATCGCTCAATTACGGTTTTGTTTGTCTAGTCACGTTTCGTTTTGGTAAAGTACAGTTCACGCTGCGGGCGCGGCCTGGCAATTACGCGTGCGTCTCGCAGCGGGTTTGCCGAGCTCTCACTGCTCTGATATTTCCCTGTGAAGTTTGATATTTCCTAGAAGTTGTCCGGGTTCCGCGAAGTCTTCCGAGAAGTGCGTGTGCCGTGCCTTGTAGGTCAGGTGTGGGCGGGAGTCGGCCCGGAAAGGTCGCTCGGCCCCCGCCCCCGGCCCCCCGGTCTCAGCGAGCACACTGGATTAGCCTCCACTTAGCAGGCTAATATTAGCCGGCTAGCAAGGCCTCAGTCGCCAATAGGCACGCACTTAACGTAATTACGGCCCCCGATACCTGTGTTTGGAGAGTGTGCTAAATAGTGAGTGGAGAGTGGACGTAGACCCAAATGGCTCAAGTAGAAAGGAAGAAGCTGTTGAATAAACTACGAACGACAAAAAAGTATCTTAGAATTGTCTTTTGGGCTATTGTGTTGTATAAAATAATGTGTTGTAAGCATAAGATGTTTTGATGATAAGAGTAACCTAAAGCTCTTACAAGGTGTTGTATACAAATATGTTCATTTAGAAAATATCTTCTGTTTTGTCATACAACACTGAGTGGGAAACAATCGTCCAGGATGTTGTTTGTTGTTGGAATTATCGTATCGTCCAGCACCAGCACCAGAAACGAACGAACTCTATTCAACATCCCCAAGGTTTACAGACCAGCTTGGATATTGATTATGGGGGACCTTGGAAGTTTCTTGATTGCGAGAAATGTATCGTATTCCAAGATATGGAATGCTTTACATAATAAATCTTTGAGAAAACACACATATAAGAACGGTTTATTTGGAAGAAGTTCTTTTAGTGTTTTGTATTGCCCCGTAGGATTACACACACACTGAGAAATGATACTGATATAGTGATTTATAGCAAGCGGAGTTATTGTTTGTAAGAGATATGTTGCAACTGCTATTCATTTTGATTTTCCCTAGTTGATAACCAATTGTAGGCACATTATGAATATATGGCCTGTTAATCATTATATAACGATGGCCGTATGACCTACACATATAAATACATCCCCTCTGCCTTCGGCATCTGGATGTATCCGATTTATAATGTTATCGCGTATTTTGACATACGACAACAGGAAGCCAGTTTCCGTATAGTTCAGCATAAGTTGGACAGATTGATGTCATATACCCCCCCCCCCTCCTCTTATTATTACCTCTATATCAATAAAGTACAAGTAACCTGTGCTATTCCCAATCTCCTCCCGAAAACTACAGGTCAACAGGGTATATTCAGTTTACATAAAAACTATATTTGAATAAGACCCCAATGAAGCTTCTTTATTTTTGAAGAGTAGTTAGTAAACACTCGGATGAACGTCTGGATACAATCAAATGGCTACGCTCGCCAAACTCGATGGCCAAGGTAGGTCTGGCGATAAAGTTGGCCATCGATCTTAGTAATACGGCGACTAGGACATCACGCAAACAGTTCGTAACCTATTTTTAGGAAACAACGTAAGCCCCATGCCGTTGCGCATGTGACTTTAGACCTGAAAAAAGTCATTGAAATATGATCACTCATGTAACAAGTTTCAAACAAAAAGACACGTATTTCTACTGGTTCAAGTGGTTGGTGAACATAACAATAACAATCTGAAAAAGGCTAAACCTATTAACCTTTTATCTTATAATCGCTCATCCCTCCGCATATCAATTGCTTCCTAAAGTAGTTTTGTTTTTCTGATCTTTCCGTTATTATTGGAGGTGTATCTTCACGGCTTGTGCTAGTGACGTCACGGCTTGTTGTGCCGGTGACGAGGGGACGCTACTGTATGACGTCATCCGTCCTTAGACGCCGCCTACCTACTGACGTCACTTCCGGGACGCGTCAAGTGACACTCAGCCTCGCCCTCAAACCTCTTACTGCAGATCAGGGATGGAGGCTTTCTATTTGTCCTTGGAATTCCATATGTTGAGTATATGGAGTTAGGTTTCCTCGTGAAAAACCAAAAATGATGTTAATTGAGTCTTTCTATTACAATAAGTACTCTCAAACAACGATGTTGACCATACACGATGTTGACCATACCTTGGCCCTACCCCATACATCTACCGATGTATATTACATTAGTCTATATTCAGCCGTATATACACATTATTGACTGGTTTCAGACACTAGCAGCCGAGGAGTTGACGCGCAGTAATATCCGAGCGTATGCGAGGATATTGAGTAGGGTCAACTCCGAGGAGCATAAAACCGCTTTTACTTGAAACCAGTCTATATTGTATTTATTATCCACCTTTTCCTGACAAGTGGTGTACTGATATTAGTGCATTTAGGCACATACTACTTTTTCATACGTACTTTTTTCCGTATACAACATAGATGTATGCTCCCTGGTATGGTGATATGCACTCCCAATGTGTTTTCTATGGACACGTTGTATTATGTGGATAATAAAGTTGAACAGAAGTAAATAATTTCCAAAATATACATAAACGCCTCTTCGTAATTCGCTAGTGGACAGAGTTTATAGATCTTGTTTTTAATTATTAAAAAAAACCATACATGAACTTTTATTAACATCACCGCAAATCATCCTCGTAAAAATATCAAAGTAAAGCTTGCTACCCTCGTCTGTCTTCGCGTCTATCGTGCCCAAGTCCTTCCTCCTCTCTCCAAGTTACAGACATGACAAAGTTGTTGAGGGTACAATGTAGACTGGCTCCAGTCCCTGCATTCTATGGGTGCATCCTACGGCTACCCTCCTTGCTGGGATACAGGGACTGGTACAACCAGAAATGGTGTTTGATTTCTGGCGCTGTTTAGCTCCAGTATTCCCAACACTCTCCATACAGATATCCTGGCTACTGGACAAGATATCTGCTGGGAGATTGATACCCTCTCACTTTGATCTCAATCGATTCACAGTCAGGAGCAGGCGAATTTCATTGCTTAGACAACACAGACGACCAGGGAACTGGAGGAGGGGGAAGGTTGAGGGGTAGAGAAGGTATATGGTAACAGGGAGCGGTTTGAGGCCATAAACAGGAGATTCAATTCATAGTGGACAAGTTTTTGATTCATGGACCAGTCAGACTATTATAGATACTATAGAGGAAACCCATGAAAGTTTAGGGTATGAGCTCGTATCGCATCGAGTTTGAATCACGTAGTAATTCACAAGGCGAAGCCGCGTGAATTGCTATGTGATTCAAATGAGATTGGATCGAGCTCTGACCCTAAACTTGAATTGGTTTCTGAATTTATCTCACCCTTAATATTGACTAATGGGCTAACATTTGTGACATTATCCCCCATTGGATATTTTTCCTAAATATCTAATGGGTGTTAGATACGAGTTTCCAATGTTAAGTCTATGGAGAAAAAATATCCAGGGTGAGATAATGTAATGAACTTTATTCTTATTATGTTAAATCATTTAATGGATGTTCATAATCAAAGACTTGAGCAAATCTAGGCAGTCATATTCGGCGGGGGAGTTGAGGGGTGGGGTGTTGGGGCGGGGGGTGTGCTCTGTGGCATGTGTGCCAGCCTCTGGGTTTACCGCACTTAACATACCTTCACGTTACGTAACCGACAGGTGTGTGTGTGAGTGTCTCCGGGGTGGGTGGGTGCAGCGGCGGGCGGGGGCGGGGGTCCTTGAACACCTGTCCTTTACCTGCGTCTCCGCCCTGCCAGCTGACCCCCACCTCACCAGGTGGCGCCACCCGCGTGACACCGCTTAGCGCGTCTTTGTGCCTTGATAACTCCGCCCCCTTTTTTGATGGCTCCTTTATCCCCCCCGTTATCGCCCACCTCCCTCCAGCACCCCCTCCGTGCGGTGCACACACCCCTGTGTCGTCTCCACACACGGCGGCGGCACCCCCGGCAGTAGGAGCGGAGTAATTGGACTTGGCGCCCGTGTTGCGCGCCCCTCCGTGTCCACGGCGTTACTTAGTGCTGCCGGCCTCCCCCTCCGCCTCCTCCGCCTCCTCCTCCTCCCCGTCAGTCCCCCGTCAGGTCCCGTCAGTGTGCCCGGCAGCCCGTGGTCGCCGTGCCGCTGTCCCTCTCACGGCCGCATCCAGGCACGGCCCCTCCCACACCTCCTCCTCCTGTGTAGCGGCGCCGGGGCCCCGGGCGGAGAACACGGCCGGCCGGCGGACGGGCGTGGGCGGCGGGCCGGGCCGGACCGGACCGGGCTCAGTGAGAGCAACGAGTATAGATCTATACTCGGTGGTGAGAGTAACCGCGCTCAGTGAGTGGGGAACTCATTTAGTTCAAGTGTGGGCGTCGTCCGGGCCGCTGTGAGCGTTCCGTGCCGAACGCCGCTACCAGCGTCTACCAGCGTCCGCCCGGCGCTCTCTGATTGGTGGAGCTGACGGGCGGAACGCTCGGCCGCCGCCTCGCCTCGCGCGTCCTGTTTCAGCTCGTGGCGGCGCGTTAAACAATCAACAAAGTAAGTCCCGTTACTCTTCAACAAGGACACGCTCCGCTGCCGGTCGTAGTGCGTCCGCGTCCCGCCAGGAGGGAACGCGCACGCACGTGGGAGACGCCGTACCACGTGACCCCCGCTGAGTGGTCATCGTACGGAGATCTTGGATACTCCGTGACTTGTTCCCAATCTCAGCGGAGTTGTGCTTTCTACTCGTGTTCCGGAGACCTATTCATAACATGGTTACAGATTGTGTGCCTTCTTCCATTGGAGTCTAAACAGGCAGTAATACTCACAGTAATACACTCTGGATGTACAGTAGGAGGACTACACTCTCAACTCCACACTTGTGTTAGCCCAAGGCGGCAGGGATTCGTAAAACACCTGAAGCACTAGGAGTGTGTTTATCACCGTGTCGGTGTTGTGGGTGTTTGGTCACCACACGTGAAGTGGGCGTGGCCTGTGGCGGGTGTTTACCCACGTGACCCTTGATTGACAGGCCCCTCCTCCCCCTGCTCCGGTGGACGTTGACAGGAGCGTGACGGGGGTTGAGTGTTGCGGGTATGAACAGGGGCGCGTGGAGCGGAGGGGACGTCATGCGGCAACGCCTCATGGAAGACTACCTGGCCCTCAGCCTGTACGACCGGCTCCGAGCGCACCTCTACGGCCAGTACATGGTGGGCACGGTCCAGCACCACCAGTACGACTACCCGGTACGTCAACGTTATAATAACTAATATACATCAAACACACATATACTAACACACATATACTAAGTTATCTCTACGGCCAGTACATGGTGGGCACGGTCCAGCACCACCAGTACGACTACCCGGTACGTCAACGTTATAATAACTAACATACATATACTAACACACATATACTAAGTTATCTACGTGCAAACCTCTACGGCCAGTACATGGTGGGCACGGTACAGCACCACCAGTACGACTACCCGGTACGTCAACGTTATAATAACTAACATACATGTAACACACATATACTAAGTTATCTACGTGCAAACCTCTACGGCCAGTACATGGTGGGCACGGTACAGCACCACCAGTACGACTACCCGGTACGTCAACGTTATAATAACTAACATACATATACTAACACACATATACTAAGTTATCTACATACACACCTCTACGGCCAGTACATGGTGGGCATGGTCCAGCATCACCAGTACGACTACCCGGTACGTCAACGTTATAATAACTAATGTACATATACTAACACACATATACTAACACACATATACTAAGTTATCTACATACACACCTCTACGGCCAGTACATGGTGGGCACGGTACAGCATCACCAGTACGACTACCCGGTACGTCAACGTTATAATAACTAACACACATATACTAACACACATATACTAAGTTATCTCTACGGCCAGTACATGGTGGGCACGGTACAGCATCACCAGTATGACTACCCGATACGTCAATGTTATAATAACAACACTAATATAACCCTTACTCCATCTAATACACATATACTAAGTTTTCTTTACGGCCAGTACATGGTGGGCACAGTCCAGCACCACCAGTACGACTACCCGGTACGTCGACGTTATAATAACTAACATACATCTAACACACATATACTAAGTTATCTACGTGCAAACCTCTACGGCCAGTACATGGTGGGCACAGTCCAGCACCACCAGTATGACTACCCAGTACATCAACGTTATAATAACTAATATGGCAACGTTATAATAACTAATATACTTAGTTATTTACATACACACCTCTACAGCGAGTATATGGTGGGTACGATACAGCACCACCAGTACGACTACCCGATACGTCAATGTTATAATAACTAACACACATATACTAACACACATATACTAAGTTATCTACATACACACCTCTACGGCCAGTACATGGTGGGCATGGTACAGCACCACCAGTACGACTACCCGGTACGTCAACGTTATAATAACTAATATACATCAAACACACATATACTAAGTCATCTCTACGGCCAGTACATAGTGGGTAGGTACAGCATCACCAGTACGACTACCCGGTACGTCAACGTTATAATAACAACATACATATACTAACACACATATACTAAGTTATCTCTACGGCCAGTACATGGTGGGTAGATACAGCACCACCAGTACGACTACCCGGTACCTCAACGTTATAATAACTAGGAGCAAATAGAATATTCATCATCGATGAATCAGCGTGCAATCATAAATGTATAACAACTAAGAGGTTTGCTTACATTCAGTCTATGGATCGTTTACTATAATCACTTGCACCCAGTCAACTTGTCATTTCCGTAACTGCCTGAGTCTATCTATAGGATCCAGACATATCAAACACCAGTAGGTCAACGAGGTGTTTCGGTCTTGAGTGATTGGTCATGGTCAGCTGGGCATGCCTTTCAGACCCTCAGACACTGGCTCCCTGCTCACTATCCAATAGCACAGCGAATAGCATACAGATAGTGAAGGGATAGATTTTTTCTCAGTACGCTGAAATTGTAAGTAACCACTCTTATCTTTCATAGGCAATTTATATACTGCGTACAAGCACGCTCTAACAACACAAATATAACCCTTACTCCATCTAACACTAAGTTATCTCTGCGGCTAGTATATGGTGGGTAGGTTCAGCACCACCAGAACGACTGCCCGGTTTGTCTACTAATGTCTAATTGTAACTAGGAGCAAATAGTATGTTCATCTTAGATGAATGACCGTTCTATTATAAATAAATAACAATTAAAAGATCTGAGTTAGATTGAGCCTATGGATAGTTTTCTGTAACCCAATAGGACCCAGTCAACTTGCTATTTCTGCAACTGCCTATCTAGGATCCAAACAGGTCAAGCACCAGTGGGTATTGAGATATTTTGGTCTTGAGTGATTGGTCATGGTCAGCTGGGCACGCCTCTTAGAGACTGTGACTCTGGCTCCCTGCTCTGTTCTCAATATCACAGTAAATAGCACACAGACAGTGAAGGGATAGTTTGTATGCAGTACCCTGAAAGTCTATATGGACCCCTCTAACCTCGAGATGATAGCGCGTGCATGCCACTCTAATAACAACACTAATATAACCCTTACTCCATCTAACACACATATACTAAGTTATCTCTATGGCCAGTACATGGTGGGCACGGTCCAGCACCACCAGTACGACTACCTGGTTCGTCTCCTAATGTCTAATTATAACAAAACCAGTGTAGAACCTACCCCAGTCTACTTTGGAAAACAACATCTTCGCTCTTAACTATTTATGACTTATACATATATCTGCAGCCGGTGGCGCCACCACCCACCTGACTAGTTCCACCTCCCAGTATGACTGACAAAGTCTAACTATAACAGAACTCCAACGCACGAGAATGACGGACAATGTCTCACTATACTAGGAGCAAAGAGTATGTTCATTCATTATGAGCGTGCAATTATACATGAATAACAACTAGGAGCAAATAGTATGTTCATCATAGATGAATGAGCGTGCAATTATGAATGAATAACAATAAAAGGTTTGGGTTTCATTCAGTCTGTGGATAGTTTTCTGTAACCCACTTTCACCAATTAAACTTGCCATTTCTGCAACTGCCTGAGTCTAGGATCCAAACACATCAAGCACCAGTGGGTCTTGAGGTATTTCGGTCTAGAGTGATTGGTCATGGTCAGCTGGGCATACCTCTGAGACCCTAAGACACTGGCTCCCTGCTCTTTTCCACTATCATGCAGAAAGTGAAGGGATAGTTTTCCTGCAGCACGCTGGAAATCTATATGTGACCGCTCTAACCTTTAAGCATTGTATATAGGGAATGCAAGCACGCTCTAAAAAACATTTAACCCCTCGCCTGTCCCAGCTAGCACACGAATGGACTCCTACTGGATTAAGTTGTACCTAATCACCGACTTAAACTTTCGTATTGTGTAGACAGTGGTTAGAACACTCAACGGGTTTTCACTCATAATCAGTCAGTAGTATATGGCCATGGCCTTTATCATCAGGGCAAACCCAGGCGGTCGTAAACCACGAGAGGTTGACGCGTACCAATACACGAGCGCTAGCGAGTGTGTTGCAATGTCAACCTCGAGTGGTTTACGGAACCGCCTGTTTACAAAATGATCGTTTTGTTGTATCTATGACCCATCATATCAAATAAATCACACCCAGTAATCGCTGTATTAACATGCGGCATCAAACTGACTTTATTAGTCAGCAAATGAAAGTCTTCTCTTGTGTTGGTCATTAGTCACACAGAATTATCGATGAATTACTAAACTTTCATTTATAATAATGGAAATCCCGCAATTTCTGCCAGTCAGTTACATACGGCCACACTCCAACCTAATCCAGGCGGCACCACGGTAAGACACTGTCAAACCCCTGAAATGTTCCGTTGGTATGCGAACCCAGAGCGAGTCCTTTTAACGGATCCTTTAGACTGGCCTCAGTCCCTGTATCCTACCCCTCCACCCCTTCTGAGTGACACAGGGACTGGTCTCATCCGTAATCGGCCGCGTAGACTGGCGCGATTTTGCGCCACACTCCCCAGGCAGAGGTCCTGAGCTACTGATCAGAATATCTGCTTGAAGATTGATACCCCCAGTGTGCTAGATTGACCCCCCCCCCCCCCCCCCCGGTCAGCCACAGTCAGGAGTAGGCGAAATATATTGCTATGACAACACAGGCGGCCAGGGAACTGAAGGAGGGGAGGGGTAGGGGTAGGAGGAGGTATAGGGTTACAGGGAGTGGCTTGGGGTAATAAACAGGAGATTCTGGTCAGAGTGGACAAGTCTTTGATTCATGGGTCAGTCAAAGAAGGACACATACTATAATGAATTGTATTCCGATTTTCTTTAATCATTTAATGAATGTTCATAATCAAAGACTTGAGCAAGTCTACGGATCCTTATATGCACACCATAAACCTCCCAGATTTTATTTTTTAATATTTTTTTTATCGATGACTTGGATCTTGGGACTAGAATCACCGCGTTCACTGATGAAGTTCTATTTTAATCATCTCAACAGTTGGGGTCCTCTTGAAGAAAATCAATTATTCATTTATTTCATGAAGCAGTTTCGCGTAGCGCCATCGTTAATATAGTAATGGCAGTGAATGAGGTAGTGCTTTTTTGATGATTCATCGTTAAGTTTTCATTACACTGGGTCTACTTTAGATAAAAAACACAGATAATCCTGCACCCAGTATCCCACATATCATGTGCCCCAGAGCAAGCAGTGATAAAACGAGAACTATACCATTAGGAAACGTCTTTACATGTAAGTGGATGAAAAGGTTCCTGTTCGAGGTCAGTCGTCGATTTAATACTGCCTGACTCCATAGGCAGAAGGCAGCAAAAAGTCAACGACTGACCGAGAACGAGAACGAGTAAGGATGTTTGCTTATTATGATATACCTCAAATCGATTAAGAAACGCCATTCTAATGACTTATTAAGTCACAGTCACAAGGGTACAAACATTATTTTTAATGCACCCTTAACAGTGGGCAGTATAGTTTGATAGACATTCACGCACAGGTATATAATAACGATAATCACATCCCTCTCACAGAACATATAGTGATGATCATATACCTACACTACAGCCACTGTTAAAACAAGAACTATACTAATAAGTATATCCCTCTTGTAAATATCTGGTGGCGATATTTGAACTATTGATGATTCACTGATACATGTTAGTTAGAGGTCGGCACAGATAGTAGTATAGTAGCGCGCTGGTGCTGTTTTGAGGTGGAGTAGCCCTGGTATGGAGTGCTTGATGCTGGGACTAACGCAAGATGGGCGGTAATAATGCGAGATGGGCGATAATAATGTGCGATGGGCGATAATAATGCGAGATGGGCGAAAATAACGTGCGATGGGCGACAATAACGCAAGATGGGCGATAACATGAGATGGGCGATAATAACATGAGATGGGCGATAATAACATAAGATGGGCGATAATAGCGCAAGATGGGCGATAATATCACGAGATGGCAGATAATAATGGGAGACAATATCGCAAGATGGGCGACAATAACGAGAGATGGGTGATAATAACACGAGATGGGCCATAATAATGCGAGATAACATGAGATGGGCCAAAATAGCGCAAGATGGGCGATAATAACGTGAGATGGGTGATAATAACGCAAGACGGGCGATAATAACGCGAGATTGGCGATAATAACGCAAGATCGGCGATAATAACGTGAGATGGGCGATAATAACGCGAGATGGACGATAATAACGCGAGATTGGCGATAATAATGCGAGATCGGCGATAATAACGCGAGATGGACGATAATAACGCGAGAAGGGCGATAATAACGCGAAATGGACGATAATAAAGCGAGGTGGGCGATAATAACGCGAGATGGGCGATAATACCGTGCGCTGTGTCGTCCTGGCGACGCTCAGTCGTCTCTATAAAGCCGCCTATTTTTTTCTCAGCGCACAGTAGACGCTCTACTCCGCCCGTTACCGCTGTCAGGCTGTTCCGCTGTTTTTATCGTCCGCCTCTCTTTCTACGTGCGTCACGTGACAATGTTCAACACAGTATACCCCCCCCCTCCCACCCACCCCCACCACTTCTATAAACCCCCTCACCCTCCCTCAGCTATCGCAGCGACCCCTACCGTCTGACAGCTCCTTCATTCCACTACGGCGCCGCACATCTGAAATTAATTAAAATGACGTTTAGCTCTCGGGTTGCCATGACGACCGTTGCCATGGTGGATATATTAAGTGGGTGTTTCTGGGTTCTCTGTATGAGGGTTACGTTAGCGGGCCGGGGGGAGGGTGTGTGTAGGTAGTGGGGGGTTGGGGATGGTAGGGGCTGGTGGGGAGGGTGTATGTGTGTAGGTGGTGTGGGGTGGGGGTGGGGTGGTACGGGCTGGTGGGGAGGGCGTGTGTTAGACTGGCTCCAGTCCCTGCACCCTATAGCTACCCTCCTCGTTGGGATACAGGACCAGTCACACCGCAACATACTTTATCGTAATTTCGTTTAATCATGAATGGCCATAATCAAAGACTTTAGCAAGTCTAGGTGTGTGTGTGTAGGTGGTGGGGTTGGGGTGGGGTGGTAGGGGCTGGTGGTGAGGGTGTGTGTAGGTGGTGGGGTTGGGGTGGGGTGGTAGGGGCTGGTGGTGAGGGTGTGTGTAGGTGGTGGGGTTGGGGTGGGGTGGTAGGGGCTGGTGGTGAGGGTGTGTGTAGGTGATGGGGGGTGGGGGTGTTCACGGTGCGGCCTGTAAGTAGGGTTTAACTTGGTGTAATAGTCTATAATCATCCTCACTCGTCCGCTCCCATCTCACCGTTGCTGTGCGCTTTCTTCTCCATGTTGGGGTTTAACTATTCCTCTTGATTTTGATGTCTCTTACATTCAATATGATGAAATCTAGAATGGATCCTAAATGATGAAAAATTACACGAGATACATATGAGACAGATTAGTTTTTACAGGCTTTTGAAGAAGGTGCCACAAACGCCCACATTTGGCTAATGTTGAATTAGACAAAGGCTTCATTAGATCTCTACCAATATGGGTCAATAAACAACTCAAAAGTATTTATTTTGAGACGGGTAGCAAAAGCCGGCGCATACGGAAAAATAGTGGTATGGAAAAATAGTGTGTACCTAAATGAACTAATATCAGTAATCCACTTGTCAGGAAGAGGTGGATAATAGATACTTATATAGAACGTCCTGACCATGCTGTACAAGTCACAGAACGAGATGGTAATTTACAGTTTGTACGGACCGAGGCGTTTACGCTGAGTTCCGTACAAACGGTAAATTATCATCGAGTTCTGTGACTTGTACAAGCATGGTTGGACGTTATATATTTACTATATACCCGTAATTTGAATTTAATTTTTTTTTTTCTTAACAACCAAAATTTTAATAAATGTGTATGGCTAGGTAGTCTGTATTTTGGTGTACGGACCACTGGTCCGTACAGTATTTTTACGTCATATGCCAAAACGGTGCGTATTTACAGGCATGGGTATATAGTAAAATATTGTATGCTCTTCAGAGTTGCCCCTGCGCAATATCCTCGCATACGCTCGCATATTACTACGCGTCAACTCCTCAGAGCATACGGCCGCTTGTATCTGAAACTCCCCAGTCAAGATGGTATAAGCATTGGCTACGACATAGACTTTCTAAACTTCAGCTTAATTGTATTTGCCGAATGCTGCACCCCCCCGCGGGTAGAGTGGGTCGGGGCTTGTCTTCTCTCAGTGGGAACATTAATCAAGTGGGGCCGGCTAATTAAGGACGAGGCAGCCCGGGTCTGTGATGCTATCTGGAGTGAGTGGAGATACAGCTGTCATACGCCGAGTTTATGTCATCACATGTCCTCCTCAGGGAGGCATGATCAGCCTCTGAGTCAGAGTAAAATGTGACTTGACGACATGACAAAGATGTCCGCCTCGCTGAAACTTTAAAGTGTTATGGAATACATATCTAATTTAGAAATCGGAGGTCACCATGCTCGTTTTTTTTTTTTTTTTTTTTTTTTTTAAAGCAGTTTATTGGCACTTTTCAAATGTACACAGAATTAATATTCAATAAACAGTAAATTATCAGCTACAGCATTTGATTACATCAGCGAGGAATTATCATCCTCTGAGTCAGAGTGAACTGTCACTGACGACATGACTAAGGAAGAAACCAACAAGTGTTGGTCAAAGTCGTCGTTCTCCACGAGTTTGATGCGGAGTGATATGAAAGAGGCGACAGCCAAGTGAATATCACGTAGCATTCAAACGAGTTGGAGAATGACTTCTTTGACTAAAACAAGTTGCTTTCTGTATTTATCTCCCTCCTGTACACACTAAAAAGGATGGAACAAGGAGATAGACCATAGATAATGGACTGCAATACTCGTAGGGGCATGGAGAAAGAGTTTCCAATGTTAAGCCTATGGGACAAAAATACCAGGGGTGAGATGTCCGCCTCGCTTAAACTTTAAATTCATATCAGATAATTTGTTTTGAAAATTAAAACCCATGTCAATTATCTGGAAATTGAATATGATGATTTTCAAGTGTTATGGAATACATATCTAATTTAGAAATCGGCGGTCACCGTGCTAGTTTTTGATTTAGATATTAGGATGATATTACAAAAGAATATTTAGAGATTCTAAAAAGTTGTTTTTCACATAGTAAAACCCATGTCACTTTCCTCAAACTTTCACAGAATATAGAGTACATGTACCGCTCAGTTGTTAAGAGCACTGGACTTGTAATACCAAGGTTGTCAGACTTTGTTGATTCAGGTCCCACTGCAGCCACTTTTCTCCTTCACCCCTAGCAGTGGTAGATTTACTGCTATATCAAAGGCCAATCCTTCTCCTACCATGTCCATGTGGTGTGGGAAGTAAAAGATCTCTCTCCTTGGTATATGTGTAGGGGTGAGATTTCTACCTGAATTCATCACATAGATTCCATCACCACCCTAGTGGTATAAAAGAACCTTGTGAAAGTCTGGTGAGAACTTGCAATGGTTAACTGGAGTTAAATCAAACCAACCAACCAACCAAACAACCAACCACAAGATGTACCCCACTCTGAAGATGTACAGAGCAAAGATGACAACATATAAAATGACAAGAACTGCATCATAATGGAAGCCTTCCAATTTGAGCAGATCCTTCGTAGAAATTGAGACAGGCAGACAGAAAAAGATAAAAGAACTATGACAGAAACCACGACAAGATGAAAACATATCAAATGACATGAGTTGTATCATAATGGAAGCCTTACGTCGTAAGCAGAAAAACAGACAGCCAGAGAACGATCAACAAAGAGCATGTACTCTGAGAAGATTCCCCCGCACGTCTAGTAGAACACCACTGACATGATGAACAAATTAAAATCACATAGACAGGTCTTGTAGTGGTCACTGCCACAGTGCTAACATGGAGAGATGTCGGTGTTTCTATGTCTCTTGATTTATCTGAAATACATGAAGTCACATATCAGATGGGAAGAGACAGTACTTTGTTATCCATGGTAAACAAAGACCCCATTGAAAATGTATGGGGACTCAGTAAACCACGACCCATTATAGAAAACCTGTCAGATACCATAACTGCGGTATGTGGATTCAAATCTGTGGTATACGGTCTCAAAGCCATGGTATACGGGAAAATAGTCCTTTTGTGCTAAAGAGCAAAGAAATATCCCCTTTTGTAATACCCTTTGATATGGCAATTACTGGGTTTGATTTGTGTCCAAAAGATGGATAATAAATGCAACAAACGATATATTTTTGAACAGGTACCTCTGTAAACCACTCGAGGTTGACGTTGTAATACACTCGCTGACACTCGTGTATTTCTATGCATTAACCCCTTGTGGTTTACAGCCGTCAGTCCACAAAACCATCGATTATTGTCTATTTATATTCTACCCCTTATATAAATGTCCATAAACGCAACTTGGTGTGATTGTATGTCAGAGTTATGCCATAAAATATGTATATGCCACTGGTGACATATGAAGTTAAAAACATGTGACGAGGTAGGAAAAATCACGAAATTTGATATAATCGTTTAGATGCCATTCATTGTCTTCCGCTACAGATGTCAGTGGCGGAAGACTCTCTGTGTACACAGTACCACAATGGAAGAAATGGATGGTACCACAGGGACTGGCAGAAGGGGTCGGCCGAACTAGGTCACGTTCATGAGGGGCTCAGTAGGGGTGAGCAGGTGGGGCGGGGAGCGGGGGAGGAATAGAGGGAAACCATGTACCGGTGGGAATAAGCCCAAGGCTACGCCGTAGGCAGTAATTTTTCCAAGCCTTTCTGAGTAACTTTGACTTATTTCCACCGGTATGTGTTTTTTTTTATTCCTATATACCTATGAGCGAACAACCTATGATTACTTAACGCTGCTGGGGGTGGAATAACTTTTGTTTACTGCCCAAGTTGAAGTTACTGCCCAGGTTGACGTTTACTGCCCAGGTTGACAGTTCCGTGAGGTTTAGACCAATCAGATCGTCTCTTACATAATTCTTATGAAAAGCGTAGTGGGGAGAAAACATATAGTGTCAGTTTACTGATAAGGTTGGATCTGGCTTTGGGTTTGATGGCGGGTAAGCAAATAACGTTTTTTATCGATATTAGCCGACAATTGAAGGTATATAGGAATAGGGAAACCACGTACCAGTGGAAATGTTCCCACCGGAACATAGTTTCCCTCTATTCCATATACATGTACTGAATTTGAAAAGGTGGATTTCCATGGAAAGATGGCAAGCTGTCGTCCCTTAGACAACGTTACACTGCATCACCAGCCACCTGACATGAATCAAACTGACAGTCCACCAAACCCGTCTACGCCTCGCCGTGAGAAAAAAGCACGCTTTGTTTCCTAATCACAACACACTCATAACCTTTTCACGATCACGCGAGGTTTTCTCCTTAAGTTTGCTTATAAATGTTGATCAGCAGAAAAATATATCACGGAATCGAAATGTCACCGCGCGCGTCAAATTGGTCATCAGAAATTTCCATTACATGACTAAGGCAAAACAATAAATATCACTTTGCCCAAAGTTCCACGTCGCAAGAGAAGGTGGAAGAAAGACAGTAGCGTGTGACAGCTGAGTAGAAGTCACTGCTAGAACTATAACTGATATTATCGTAAAATGGATGAGTTTTAATCTTGGCAACCGTATGCCATGACTGGAGTTTGGCATAGTGACTTCATGAGGCGAAGCCTCATGAAGTCCGGAGCCAAAACTCCAGGAGTATTCTTATGAAAAGCGAGTATTTTTATGAAGAGCGAGTATTCTTATGAAAAGCGAGTATTCTTATGAAAAGCGTAGTGGGGATAAAACATATAGTGTCAGTTTACTTGATAAGGTTGGATCTGGCTTCGGGTTTAATGGCGGGTAAGCAAATAACGTTTTTTACCGATATTAGCCGACAATTGCAGGTATATAGGAATTGGTGTTCCTTGTGTCCAACTTATTCCAAACGAGTGGAATATTGTTTATTTTACGATTTGAGTGTGATAATATGATACGGTTTTCATATGAGAATAATTCAAATTACTTCGCAGATCCAGTCGATGTCTTTTCTGCCCTCAGAAATCCTGTGATCCTGGCGTATAATGTTTTGATGTTATTCCTATGGCTCACATTGTACCAGGGGTGAGATATTTATTTGGGTCACACCCTCAGATACATACACAATATTGACTGGTTTCAGATACAAGCGGCCGTATGCTCCGAGGAGTTGACGCGTAGTAATATCCGAGCACATGCAAGGATATTGTGCACAGTCAACTCCGAGGAGCATACAACCGCTTTTATCTGAAACCAGTCTATATTGTATTTATCATCCACCTTTTCTGGACAAGTGGCATGTCGATATCAGTTCATTTTAGTTATGCACTATGTTTCCGTACGCACTATTTTTCCGTATGCGCCACCCGGAGCATACAACATATCCGTATGCGCCGGGTATGTCCATACAAACTCCCTATGTGTTTCTATGGACACTTTGTATCGGGTGAATATATCTGTATGCTCCGGGTATGTCCATACAAACTCCCTATGTGTTTTCTATGGACACTTTGTATTAGGTGGATAATAAATTGCAACATTATCTTCACCTTCTAATGGAGGTATCATTAGGTTGTCGTATCATGTACCACAGAGAACCACAGATCGATATAATAGCTTCATTTTTCTAATTTGAGCGGTAGCTGCTACATAGTTAAGACTTATTACAGATATAATAGTTTCAATATACAGTAGTTTAATTAAGGCATAGAATTGACGTTTATCGCATCGATACATTTGAACTACACTAGCTTTATGCACTTTTTTTTTCCTTTTTAATTAAAGAAAGTTCATTGTACGCTTTTTGTTCATGGTAGCAGACATAATGGGCGCAGGGTGGTATTGATTTATAAAGTGAGATGAAGACATTTCTGCATGGTCGATAAAACCAGACGCGGACTGCACCCCCAACAGCTTGTAGTGCATGACTTTACTATATACCCATGCCGTATATACTGTAAATACGCACCGTTTCGGCATATGACGTAAAAATACTGTACGGACCGCTGGTCTGTACACTAAAATACGGACCACCTTGCCATACACGTTTATTAACATATCGGTTGTTAGAAAATTAAGTTAATGGATTTTTTTTTAATTTCGGGTATATAGTAAATATATAACGTCCAACCATGCTTGTACAAGTCACAGAACTCGATGATAATTTATGGTTTGTACGGAACTCGGCATAAATGCCTCGGTCCGTACAAACCGTAAATTAGCATCTCGTTCTGTGACTTGTACAGCATGGTCAGGACGTTCTATATAAGTACCCACTGCACCAGATTATGCGAGAATCCCCACCTCCAAAAAGAAAACCCATCGAAATGAAGCTCTCATGAGATTGATATTAGAAGTGAACAATATTTACCTGACTAATAAAAGCTCTTGAGAATCATCGGTGGTTTTCTGATAAAACCTCGCCGGTGTGATCACGTAATGAAGGAGACACTCTGACTAAAAGTGCGGCCCTGCTTCCCGGCCGTCACAGTGCCGGGGCCGTCACTAGGTCGGCCGGGATGAAGCGGCCGTCATCTTCAACGAGCCGGTGTGATGTGAAATGTGGTTACCCTGCGAAATTCCCTATTTATCGCCCACTTGTAGCCTATCTGGTACGCATGCGCGAACATGCGCAGTGATGAAGTCCACGATTGGCGAGTGAAAGATTTGCCGAAATTAAGTATATTACACGACATGTAATTCTAGCGGTGAAATACTATTCTTTTCATTTATTTACATCAGAATCACATCAAAAGAGTAGTATGTCCAATAGTCCGTGAAATCTGAACGGAAGAGCGTGTGCAGACGCATGCGCGTATTGAGTGGGCGATAATAACGTCTTTTCGCAGGGTAACCAAATCTCGCATCTCACCACTTTATCAGGGACCTGGTGAGGAAGGCAGGGATTGATTTACGATAAAAGCCCCCCCTCTCACCAGGGGAAGGTGACTCCCTCCATGTCCCCCGGCCGTCTTTTAGTGCTGCCAAGTGGGCGCCATTTGTGTTCTCATGATAGATATCAAAGAGTAAATAAATACTATCATGAAACATCACGAAATTTCATATGATTGTTTATATGGCATGAGTTGTCTTCGCGGCATGATATCACGAAGCAGAGCTGAGTGATATCTGTAGCAGAAGACAACGAATGGCATATATAAACGATTATATGAAATTGGGTGATGTTTAGATTTTATCCTACCCTGTCATATGTTTTTAACTTCATATGTCACCAGTGGCATATAAATATTTTATGGCATAACCGTGGCATACAGGCCCAGTATGTTAAGTCTATGGAGATTTACATGCGGGGTAGGATAAACAATAATGACTGGTTTTGTGTACGAGCGGCCGTAATCTCTGAGTAGTTGACGCGTAGTAATATCCAAGCGATTAGTGAGGATATTATGTCGTCAATTTCGAGGAGATTACAGCCACTCGTACAAAAATCAGTAGTTATTGTATACACTATCCACCTTCACAATCAATAATAAGTATATAGCAATTAAAGGTTTATTGCAAGACATGTACTTTCATATCACGCCATAACGCTACAGCACTGTCAAGCATGGAGGTAATTCGGTGTATACTTACATCAGTATATAGTTCGCTTTTTTGGCCATGTTTTTAGCATGCAAAACCTTTTATGACAGTGAGTTCTGATGGTAAATGAGATCATTATAACTGATTCTAAAAAATTGATATTGAATGAATATTAGATGAATTTATTTTGAAGTATGTGATGATTTGACATAGTTTTGAATGGGATCATTTTTCCGGAGATTCTGACCTGCCACAATCTCCGGGTAGCGAATTCCAGGTGCTCTATACATTTCATATGGAGACTCCATATTAGGTGGGTAATAATGATTTAGATACCATTGCTGTATTCTTATCTTAGCCTGGTATGAAAGTCCATAGGCTTAACATTGGGAACCCGTTCTCAAAAGGCTTGCGAGTATGGTAATTCATACTCAATGGGTGTTAAACAGATAAATATGAGGGTGAGATAAATTCAGTAACCTATTCAAGTTTACGATCAGAGCTTGATTCCATCTCTTTTGAATCGCTGCGTAATTCAAATTCGATATGATATGAGCCCCGACCGTAAACTTTACTAGGTTTCGTCTATGATACTTTTAATCTTAATATGAGAGTTGCTATGACGTCATCAGACTGATTCAGCCTGTAGTCGCGGGCGTTCTTCTTTGCATGGTCCAGGAAACATTTAAGCATCACAGGACAAAGACACAACGGTACAAGACATGTCACAAGACAAGACAAGGTACAAAAGTTCAAAGTACAAAAATCATATTGCAATGAGTTTGGAGACAAACCTGTACTTAACGATACAAATTTAATGAAAAAGAAAAAAAAAACAAAAAAAAACGTCATCAGCCTGATGACGTCATAGCAACTCTCAGACAATAAACGATGGTTTTGTGGACAGGCGGCCGTAAACCACGAGAGGTTGACGCGTGGTGATACACGAGCGATAGCTGATAATATAAACTATCCACACATATTCAACACCCTCTCGATGCACGTAATACCCATCTCAACATGAACACTCACACTAACACACCTCCAGTGACATATCCCCGCCCTGCCTTGTTACCGACTCGTACGCACAGCCTCATTAGTATTCATTTAGCGTGCGCGCGCACCGCTGAGAGCGCCCCCACGCGGCGGCGGCTGTAATTGCTGTTTATTGATATTTGTGTCCCTGGAAGGTTGTAAAGATTTCACTGGAGCTGCGCTATACACGAACATCTGAGGCCGCCCCTGTCGACGGCATCGCGGCACTGCTAAGCTTCTAATCATTTCTTCTTTTAATATTTTCTGTTAATTATCGGCATGGGAACGGCCTTCACGTTTGAGTACCTACCTAGGAATCTATGTGAAATTAGCACTGGTGGAGCTTATTTAAAAACCTCTACGTTCTACGTAGGGCAGTTAGAAGGTGGTCGGTTGTTATGGTAACAGAGGGTGCGGGGTTGGGAGGGGGTGGGGCGGGTTATAAACAGAGTTGTATGTTGTTCAGGGCAGCTCTGTTAAATGTGATCAGCCAATGTTATACTTTGAGCGTGGGGCATGTTTAATAACCATGATCTCACCCCTGGTATTATTGCCTCATAGGCTTAACATTGGGACCTTGTTCTCCATTCCCCTATGGGTATTGCAGTCCGTTCTCCATGGTCTATATCCTGTGTGTCGTCCATTCTTTTAGTGTGTACAGGGGTGAGATTGATACAGAAAGCAACTCGTTTTGTTCAAAGTTGTTGTTCTCCAACTCGTTTGAACACTTTACGATATCTACTCGGCTGTCGCCTTATTCATATCACTTAGCATGAAACTTGTGGAGAACGATGACTTTGACTAAAACTTGTTGGTTTCTTCGTTAATCTCTTCGTCATTGTCGCCCACACCCTCATTTGATTCTCCTGCTTTGTCCTACAGGAGTAATGGGAAACGATTCTGTGGTTTCGTTAAAGATTAAGATAGAAACTGATGAGTGTTTGCTCTGTGTCCCTGTTCGCCATCGAGTTTGGAGTGTCTCCAGTTAGTCTCGCCTCCAGTTTCAGATAAATGAGTACCAAATGCCATGTAATACTGTGCACAAGGTCAGGTAGATGTCACTTTCCTGATAGTTGCTCGACCATGATTCAGCAAAGGAATAGGAAGTGAAAAATTAAGGTATAGAATTATAGACATGAGACTGTATTAGTTTGCCTCAGTTCTTTCCCAGTCCTCTAAAGACTGTGGTAGGTGTTAGTGGAGAGTTAGGTCAGTGGTTAAGGCACAGGACTTGGGGTTCGAGTCCCACTGCAGCCACTCTTCTCCTTCATCCCCAGCAGTGGTAGACTTACTGCTATATCAAAGATCAATCCTTCTCATACCATGTCTATGTGGTATGGTGTACAGCCACCTTTCTCCTTCATCCCGAGTAGTGGTAGACTTACTGCTATATCAAAGATCAATCCTTCTCATACCATGTCTATGTGGTGTGGTGTGCAGCCACCTTTCTCCTTCATACCAAGCAGTGGTAAACTTACTGCAATATCAAAGGCTGTCTACATGATGTGGGAAGTAAAAGAACTCTCACATCGCTAAATGTGTACGGGTTAGAGTTCTACCTTATTTCATCTCATAGATCCGATCAAACCCAGAGTGAGTCTAATAGACCATATCGCACGTTAAACTACCAAAACAAACACACAAACTGGCCTCATATGATGGTCACTCAATAGACCTGAATTAGTTTCCTTTAATAATTAGGCAGAACCTACATATTGTCATATGGCCATGCATCGTCGTATAGTGGTTGTATCCCTAATTGGTCATGTTCTTAGTAAACTAATGTGTGGTTGAAAAGGCAATTAGTAAGACTAGTAGAACTCTGGTCTATGGTTTGAGGAGGTGTGTCAGATTTCGGTTCCTATATCAGGCGAGTATTTAGCAGAACAGATATAATTGGAAATTTTACAATGCCCTGTAGACTACTTAATTACTTCTCAAACTGCGAGGGACATAATATTGATTGATATAAGATACTGTTTTAACTCCATATTATTTGAGTTGAGGCTGATATGTATATCAGTACAAGTTATTTAGTTGTGCTTCATACGCATACTACATCTTGTAGTTTCTTAAATCCATCTTATAGAGTTAATGATACATTATATTCGTTGTGCCATGTACACGCTACACGTCTTAGTATTTGTTTAATTGGTGTTATTTGAGTTGAGGCTTGTCACAGTTACATTATACCCCGTGTCGCACACACACGATACATCTGGTATGTTTTAGAGCGGTGTTATTTGAGTTGCTCAAGTCGTTCCTGGAGATGAAGGATCCTTCCCCGTCCTTCCTCCTCCATCACCACCACTACGGCCGATCTGCAGCTACCAGCTGCATCAATTTTCCATTTCCGCATTTTTTATAGTGAGACCTTTTTGTACGCGTCTGAGGCGGCGGCGTCCCGGCAGATGGCACTGCTGTGCCAGATGAATAATTCCCGCCAGTTTCACAAGAAACGCCAGTCATGAGCTTTTCTCAGAACTGAGAAGTTTTGTCGCGGCTTGCCTGCAGTGTGTGTGTGTGAGTGGGTTTTTTTTTTTTTAAATGTGGAGCGTTAATAAGCATGGCGATGCCCGGGGGAGGGGAACTGCTCAGAGCGGCTCGCTGTAACGCCCCACATTCGCTGTCTGTGTGTGTGAGAGTGGGCTGCTCGGAGTGGCTCACGGTAAATCGTTACACCACACATCCCCTGTCTGTGTGCGAGAATGTAAACTGCTTAGAGCGACTTGCCGTAACGCTCCATATGCCCTATCTGCATGTGTGAGTGTGGGCTGCTCAGAGCGGCTCGGGGGTGGGGAGTTAGCTCAGTGGTTAGAGCACCGGACTTGTAATCCCAAGGTTGTAAGACTTTGTGGGTTCGAGTCCCACCCCCAGCAGTGGTAGATTTACTGCTATTACAAAGGCCATCCTTCTCATACCATGTCAATGTGGTGTGGGAAGTAAAAGAACTCTCACCTCGGTAAATGTGTAGGGGTGAGATTTCTACCTGAATTCATCACATAGATTCGATCACCACCCTAGCAGTGTAAAAGAACCTTGAGAAAGTCTGGAAAGGACCTATAATGGTTAACTGGACGTAAAATCAAACCAAACAAACAAACAATCAGAGCGGCTCACTGTAACGCCATATATCTGCTCAAAACGGCTTGCCATAGCACCGCACATCCCCTGTCTGTTAGTGTGTGAGTGTGGGCTGCTTGGAGTGGCTCGCCATAGCGTCCCACATCCATGTGAATGTGGGCTGTTTCGAGCGGCTCGCCGTAACACCCCACACCCTCTGTCTGTGTGTGTGAGCGGCTCGCCGTAACACCCCACACCCTCTGTCTGTGTGTGTGAGCGGCTCGCCGTAACACCCTACACCCTCTGTCTGTGTGTGTGAGTGGCTCGCCGTAACACCCCACACCCTCTGTCTGTGTGTGTGAGCGGCTCGCCGTAACACCCCACACCCTCTGTCTGTGTGTGTGAGCGGCTCGCCGTAACACCCTACACCCTCTGTCTGTGTGTGTGAGCGGCTCGCCGTAACACCCCACACCCTCTGTCTGTGTGTGTGAGCGGCTCACCGTAACACCCTACACCCTCTGTCTGTGTGTGTGAGCGGCTCACCGTAACACTCCACATTCCCGAGCTGCTCCTGTCTGTGTGTGTGTGTGAGTTTGTTGGGTTTTTAAAATGTGGAGCGTTAATCTGCGTGGGGATGCCCGGGGGCACGGAGCTGCTCGGAGCGGCTTGCCATAACGCCCCACATCCCCTGTCTGTGTGTGTGTGAATGTGGGCTGTTTCGAGCGGCTCACTGTAACACCCCACACCCTCTGTCTGTGTGTGCGTGTGGACAGTGCTGCCCCACCACTTACTCTTATTGATTTCATTAAGCCGGAGTTCTTCTCCCGGAGAAAGTTTCTCCATTGTATACAGCCATGTTTTGTGTTTGTTAAGTGGTGCGTTATAAAAGAAACAAACAAAGGCTCATCACTAAACTGTTGGCTTTTTTAAATTTTTACTTTTTTTTCGGGGTGGGGGGTTGGTTTAAAGACTTTCTCCAACAGAAGACGCGACTCACTGATTTAATATTGATAAACGGCCGTAAATCTCCAAGCAGAGGCGGTCACTGGAATGGGAAGTGGGACAAGAGTGGCCTGTGACGGGTTACAATGGGGGGAGATGTGTATTTATTATCCACCCAATACAAAGTGTCCATAGAAAATACATGGGGTGTGTATCACCATACCCGGAGCATACAGATATATTCACCTGATACAAAGTGTCCATAGAAAACACATGGGGAGTGTGTATCCACATACCAGATCATACAGATATGTTGTATGCTGCGGGTAGCAAAACCTCAGCGTTAACTGTGCAATATCTTTGCATGCGCTCAGATATTACTACGCGTCTACTCCTCAGAGCATACTACCGCTTGTATCAAAAACCAGTCACTATTGTGTATTTATTATCCACCCAATACAAAGTGTCCATAGAAAACACATAGGGAGTGTGTATCACCTTACCCGGAGCATACAGATATGGCCACCTAATACAAAGTGTTCATAGAAAACCCATAGGGAGTGTATATCATCATACCCGGAATATATACAGATATGCAGATATAGATATAGATAAGACAATCTGTAGACTGGACAAATTTAAGTTTGTATTATTACCTACCATATATAAAAAGGCACGTTTTCGACAGGATCTGCTTGGAGTTGCTCTCCCACATAGAGACAAACAGAACCAGAGATGTCCATGGAGAGTGAAAAGCCACGAGAGTGAGATTCTCGTGTGTATAAAAACTCAAACCTGTTGTTCCTTTTTCAGCTATGATACCTAGATACACTTTTTTTCTTATGATACATTACTAGCCATGTTGAAAACTAAATTCAATGCTGTAGTTTTCCGATCTCCTTACCCTGAGACAAGCCTCTAACAGCCTCCGCAATTCAAAGATGGCGCAAGTTTTGCTGGTCCCTAAATCACGCTGGATTTCATCATCAAATCTTCTATGTAGTTTTGGGCTACAATCGCCACCACCACGATCATTCATCAACTGCCGGGCGTTTGCTCTGGTGACCAGTGTGGTGTACGGAAAGCGCTCTCTAGCCTGTAGTGCGGCCACCATTCACCAGACGGCGTGTACACGGCTCAAGGAGGTATTTGTGCCCAAGCGGTCGTGAAAGAGACTAAGCGCTCTCCAACGTCTAGGTTTGATCTGTGAATATGTGGGCCCTTTCGCCGAAGGCGCTAGTCTGTAGGTAAAAAACTATCCATATTCTTAAATGCATACTGACGCCACAGTATTATGGAGAAACCAAGCAAGAGTTAGTTGTGTTGTTGTTTATCACGACGGCAAGATCGCGTATTACTGCGCAAGGGGAAGCCGAGAGCAGTAATATGCGATCTTGCCAGAGTGCGATGAACAATTACATGACTAATTCGAGTTTGGTTTAGAATTTATCCTACCCCGCCCGTCTAAATTACTTCCACATTAACAAATGATGTCATTTGTCAAGTGTATCCCACTAGAGCGATATTTTTCATTTTTCTGAACTCCAGACCGAATACAGTGACCCAATGTTAAGCCTATGGAGTTTTTTATTAGGGGTAGGATAATAATCGTCGCTCTACCAGTAAGTCCTGAGAATGTGAGTGGAGCAGTGTGCCCGCTACCTGTGGAGCGGCGCAGTGCACTCACCTCTGGCCGCCTGTGTTCCTCCGCTCCGCTGTAATAAACGATGGCGCTTATGACCAGTGTTATTCGCTCGGGCTGGGTAAGGTTTTGCACGGAACCAAGAATAGAATATCCTATTGATATCAAACTCTCATTGTTAAATATAGCAAGTCCTTCAAATAAGACCAAATTAGAAACATTGGATTCTTTTCTTAGAATATCGCTTCTGCTTAAAGACACACTGGTAGATAAACATTGTCCTTGGGTATGTCAGACTGTCCGTAAATGAAACCAGATGGAAAAGTCACCGCCATTTTTCTCCTTCAACTCCAGCAGTGGTAGATTTAACTGCTATATCAAAGGCCAGTCCTTCTCATACCATATCTAGTAAAAGAACTCTCACCTCGGTAAATGTGTAGGGGTGAGATTTCTACCTAAATTTATCTTATAGATTCGGTCAAACCCAAATTAAGTCTAATTGAACAAATTGGACGTTAAACTACCAAAACAAACAAACAAACAATCACTGCAAGGAGACTTATCAACTTGTTGTATATCATATTTAGTATTGGGTTTGTAACACTAACTTGTCTTAAATCATATTCAAGATCCCATGAATGATCTATTAGTATAGGGTTTGTAACACTTACAAGGTTAATTGCTCTGTTACTGCAATGGACTGGCAACTGACTGGAGTGCCCACTGACTAGAATACATCAAGATCCAGGTTATATGCTGGCTCTGTGTTTACCGCGTGGGGGCGACCATGTTGATAGTAACCAAGGGTCACCTCCAGCAGCCTGTTACGTAGAGCCAGCATGATCAGTTTAATAGGCCAAGGGACAGTGCATGTATGTTTCACATACAGATAATTTGGAACGTAACACTAACTTGTCATAGATCATATTTAAGATAAAGTGAGACTTCCTTTAGTACAGGGTTTGTAACATTAACTTGTCGTAAATTATATTTAAGATATAATGAACCTTCCATCAGTACAGGGTTTGTAACACCAACTTGTCATAGATTATGTTTAAGATAAAGTGAGACTTCCTTTAGTACAGGGTTTGTAACATTAACTTGTCGTAAATTATATTTAAGATATAATGAACCTTCCATCAGTACAGGGTTTGTAACACCAACTTGTCATAGATTATGTTTAAGATAAAGTGAGACTTCCATTAGTACAGGGTTCGTAACATTTAGACGTATAAGATGTTTAAATCCTTTTTCAAAGAGAAAAACCTTTGATAAATTGGCTGAAATGCCATATAAGTGATGTACAAGAAATCTAGATGGTGATCTATTGTCCTGCGATTGAGTCAACCTCACTAATTGCAAGAAGACATTTTCTTCTGTTATGTATGGTACATTTCTTTTTTTTTAAAGATTTTATTAAGACGAAAAAGAGTTGTCGTGATCTTCCACTCGAATCCGTCGTACGACAGCATAGTCATACATACACATAAACCTTATATGAAATTGAGTATTTATAAAACATTAAACATAACATGTCTTTGATAGTTTAGGTCTTAGAGATTATATGATTGTAATGTACTGTAAATTACGATGACTGTAGGGCAATGCCATGAAAAACAATCGCGTTGCAATTGAGGCACTTGCCCCTTTATTGGGCCATGATTGTAGTGGCAACTATTAAGGATTTATGATTAGAAAAATCTCTCTCCATTTCGTCTTCGCGCTCTCTTCCTCGTGGAGGTGTGTGGGCTCAAGTGACTCCCTGGAAAAAATAATACAAAGGATTTGTGAACTTTTCTATGTACTGTATGATAGCCACAATAGAAATCTGGAAAAAAAAGAGTAAAAAAACACCTGTCACAGATGATATTTACCATGTGATTGTGTGCGTTTTTCAAAGCATGGCAGCTGTACTGTAAATATCAGGATTATACTAACCAAAATGGTGACTGTTCCAATTCAGTCAATTCGTTTCGCAATGATTAGGGGTAATTAAGATAATTACTTTCTTCTCATAGAAACCAATATTACTTGGCCACGATAGGGATGTATGGACCAGAACATTACAATATGCTATACTTAATGAATTACCCTCGTTTAAAGAGGGCGACACTTGTATATTAAATTTTGTACCGATTTGTTACACCCTAAACGTATATTTTTGCTGTGGTGGCAAGTCAAAACGGTTACCTACCGATACCCTCGCAGGATAAATAAAGAATATAATAAAAAATCATATATATTTAACATGCGATTGTTTGTGTACGACAAAGATGTCAGTTTTCCAATTTTCCGTGTAAATCCACTTTTCCATATTCAGTATATGCAATTGCTTTTCCTTACGTCAAACAAAGATAACATTGAGTTAGCCTCATTTACGCCAATAGAACAGTGGTTTGAACCTCCCCACTTCAGCCCATAGCATGGCCGACAGGGACATATTATCCAAGTACTTCAGCCCATGGCATCGCCGATAGGGACATATTATCCAAGTTTTCCCGGTCTCTCTGAGGCAGAAAAATCCACATAAAAAATATTTCCACTTTTTTCCCTGACTCTAACTGACATCCCTGGTACGATAGCCACAATAGAAATCTTGAAAAAAGGTTTTAAAAACTTGTCACAGGTGATATTTAACATGTGATTGTTTGTGTTTTTCAGGTGTTGACACCGGCTCCCGCCCACCAGCCCGTGCGGCCCACACCCGTGTCGCGGGTCACCCTGCCGCCCCCTCAGACAGCTCCCACCAACCTCTCCACCAAGCCGGCCACAGCCTACGTCATCAACAACAACACGGTGCTGACCACACCTACCTCCCTGCTCACCGCCCACTCGCCCAAACCCGCCCACACCCACAACAACAACAACACCTCGCTCAGCCACAACGGCCAGGTCCACCCGCACCATGCCCCGACCCCGCCTCCGCCCCTCTCCCACCCCCACATCCCCGCGCCCTCCCACCCCACCCCACAGCCCACCCACATCCCGCCGCCCTCCCACACTACCCCGCAGCAACCCCACTCACAGCCACAACCCCACCCGCAGCCACAACTCCACCCACAGCAGCCCCCACCCCACCTGCAGCCTGCCCACCCACACCCACCACAGACCAGCCCCCGCCCGCTGCTCCTCCCACCTCACCCGCAGCCGCCGCCCCTACGGTCCACGGCCCCGCCTCCCATGGCGACCACGCCCACAAGTCTGGGGGGCGTGGCTAAGACGAGAGTGACGCAGTTGGTGACAGCGGCGCCTGTGCCCAGGACCGGGTCTCCGCCCATCAGGGTGCCCACCTACAACCGGCCCTCTATACTACAGGTAGGTAACTCCGCTAACCCACATCTCATCACCGTAAAACCCCGATTATGAACCGATTTTTTAAAGGAAAACCCCGATTATGATCCGATTTTATAAAGGGATTTTTATATGAAAATTGAGTTATTGAAGCCTTACCAAGTTTTAAAAACCCACAGGAATGCCTAATGATCTTGTAAAGATATTTTGCAGAATATAGAATTTTTTAAGAGTACCCCATTTAGTGCAGAACTACAGATAGACCCACTCTCATAGCAGATATCCAGATATCCTATACTGCCAATTAATCCTCAGGAGAGAAATGAGAATTCCCCATACACCATGTGCATTTTAGGTGATATATAGACTAGCCTCAGTCTTCATGTAGGATTTTATCCTGACCTCAATTGGCATCCCTGATATATCAGGGACCTGTTTCACTAGTTTCTTGACATGTCTAGATGGTGTGTCCAGTTTCATAAGAACTAGACATTAGACTTCGTTTTGTCTGTTCTTGCTTGCACTGTTGGTGCCGCTTTTCATGTCCGTCGAACACTTTTATCATAAAACTAGTGAAACAGGACCATGATGTGTAGATTTGTCTAATTCTTACGTGGTCGCAAGCGGTGGACGAAGGAGGTGAAATATTGATACGCCACGTCCTTTCACATACATTTGTCTAATTCTTATGTTTGGGGTCTGTCTTTTCCTAAAGGCAGCTACTTGTGCTGTCACGAAACTAAACATTCTGTATGGTGTCACAGAAATGTCACGAAACTAGTGAAACACTGAACTTTTTCTATGTTTAAAGCGGTGACTACAGCCAACATGATAAATAAGATCTGGCTGGGCTAGTCTAGATCACATGCACCTCAAGTGTTATCCTTGGTACCTACTATAAATTGGGATGTTTGTATTGTATTGTTCTTTGTCATGGTGCGAGAGAGTTCTCTCCCTTTTGCTGTTCTTGTACACAACACTGTTTAAAAATCATTCATATCTTATCACTATCCGAAATGGTTGGCTTGGCCATTAAAACCAGCTTTATAAAAAGGCTGAGGCCTGTTGCCACTTTGTTGAGCAGCACTATCACTTGGAAAGACTGATGAAACTTTGTACTGTTCTTTTAGCTCAATAAAGAAATTGGTAAAAAAAAAAACACAAAAAAAACAGGTCCCAGTTACTGTAAGTCCATCTGGGCACCTGAGACTGAGTGGTCTCCCTCATTACTGAGTACACACACAGGTATCCTTTACCTTGTTTGGCAGTAATGATCATACAGTACTGCATGTGTCCTAGCTTGAACTGTGCCTGACTCTGAGCTCCTAGTTAAGTGCTCTGCCACTCCCCCAAATAGGGACCCCTTTGATGGGCATTGACTGATATTGTCTTAATAAAGAAAAATATATTTGTATTAATATATGAGGAATAGCAAAGGCATGAACTTTCTGTGTGATATAGTGACATGAGCAAAGGCTCTGATTTTCTTTTGTCTTTGCATTATCGAGCTTTTGTTATCCATTGTATGGAAAGACCCCATTGGAAATGTATGGGGACTCTTATATAAAACCTGTCAGATACCATAACTGTGGTATACGAATTTAAATCTGTGGTATACGGCCTCAAAACCATGGTATACAGAAAATGTAGTCCCTTTGTTCTATAGAGCAAAGAAATAGTCCCTATTGTTATACCCTTTTATATGGCAATGACTGGGTTTAATTTATTTGAAAAGATGGATAATAAATGCAACAAACGATGGTTATGTGGACAGGCAGCTCTGTAAACCACTCGAGGTTGATGGCCGCCTGTCTACAAAACCATTGATTACTATATACCATGGACAGTGTATCTCTAGAGTTGTATGTCCATGCTATATACCCATGCCGTATATACTGTAAATATGCACCGTTTCGCCATATAACATAAAGATACTGTACAGAACAGTGTTCCGTATGGGAAAATACGGAACACTCCCGTAAACGTTTATCAAAATATCAGTTGTTAAGCCAAATAAAATGAATGATTTCGGGTATATAGGAAATATAGAACGACCTACCATGCTTGTACTAGCCACAAAATTTGATAATAATTTACGGTTTGTACAGAACTCGGCGTAAACGCCTCGTTTCGTACAAGCCGTAAATTGTCATCCCGTTTTATAGCTTGTACAGCATGGTCAGGACGTTCTATACAATTTAATTATCGCCTATATAACGTATAGCACGCTTTATGATAACAGTGCTGTCAGAGTTCATGGAAATCTCTGAAATCATTGTTTTTATAAAGGACAGAAATATTATCCTCAGTATTTAAAAGCTTCAATAGAACCTGTGTATGTCAACCCCATATTCCCACAAGCTCCCAGCTTTTCTCTCCTCTACCGGTCATTCTATATAAACATAATGAGTAAAACCCAGCTGTCCTTCCCTGTACCGGTCTTTCTATATAAACACAATGCGTAAAACCCAGCTGTTCTTCCCTGTACCGGTCTTTCTATATAAACACAATGAGTAAACCCAGCTGTTCTTCCCTGTACCGGTCTTTCTATATAAACACAATGCGTAAAACCCAGCTGTTCTTCCCTGTACCAGTCTTTCTATATAAACACAATGAGTAAACCCAGCTGTTCTTCCCTGTACCAGTCTTTCTATATAAACACAATGCGTAAAACCCAGCTGTTTTTGCCTGTACCGGTCTTTCTATATAAACACAATGCGTAAAACCCAGCTGTTCTTCCCTGTACCAGTCACTCTATATAAACACAATGCGTAAAGCCAGCTGTTCTTCGCTGTACAGGTGAGCGGACGGAGGACGCCGGTGATGCGAACTGTGAATGTGGCTCCTGTTCGCAAACCTTCCGACTCGGACATCACAGACGCCAAGAAGGCTTCCATTGACCGCAAACAACTCAGTCCAGAGGAGAGGAAGGTAAGCCTCACTGTAAAATACATCATACAATTTGCAGCTCTATAAAATAACTTTTTCACACCTTATCTTCACCATTTAACCTTGTGGTCTCTTCTCATTGCTCCTTTTTTTGTATCTTTTTTAAAAGTTTTGGAACAAATTTTAAAATCTATTCAGTCCTAAAACTTATTCAGTCCCTAGCCTTTTGCTTGTATTTGTTTGTACCATAATGGCTGCATTAAGACTAGTTCCCAGTCTGGCCACACGGGGATAGGGCACTCTGATATGACATTTACACCTGAGTTGTTAGTGACATACATATGCGACCCTCCTGATAGACCAGAACGAGACTACCTAGTCTAGACCTCTAGGCTTTACAATCTGGTCAGGCCCATAGTAATGTAAACCTATCGTGTGTCCCACATTAACTAGGCAGAGTCAAATCTGTTTCATTTGACTAAAAGAATAAAGGGGGGTAGTCAAAGCGAACTAGTCACTGTAACATGATACTTTATCTTCTATCATCTAGTCAGGCCCACAGTAATTCAAACATATCGTGTGTTCCACATTAACTAGTCAAATCTGTTTCATTTAGATAAAAAATGGGGGTTAGTCAAAATGAATAAGTCTTTAAGTAGATCAACAGTTGTAGATACTTAATTAGGTCAACACAAGTAAAAAGTTAATTAGGTCAAAATGAGTAAATACCAAATTAGATCAATGCATGTAGAGACTTAAATAGGCCAGTATGAACAGCTACTTAATTAGGTCAGTACGAGTAGATGCTAAATTAATTAGGTCAGCACGAGTATATGCTTAATTAGGTCAACACGAGCGGCTAGTTAATTAGGTCATCACGAGCAGATAGTTAATTAAGTCACGAGTAGATAGTTAAATAAGTCAGCACATGAGACGCTTTGATTAGGTCTGTCCCAGCAACTCCCTAATTAGGTCAACTAAAGTGGCTGTCTTATTAGGTCATTAAGTTCAAATCCGAAGGAATCATACATACATGTGTTTTACTGTAGCTCGGTGAAAGATCTGTCTAAAATGACTGAACTGGTTGTGATAAAAAAAATAAAAATATATAGTGACATGACTTCACGAAGGTAACCAAATAGACCCTGAATGGTTTTATGGGTAAAGAGGCAATGCTTGAATATCCAACAAAATCTTTTTCTTAACTAAAAACACAACGTACGGCTAAGTCGATGGAGTCAGTTTACCAGGCGTGGCCTTGGGGATGTAAAACAAAGGAGAGGCTGGTATTGATTTCACGAGGGTAACTAAATAGACCCTGATCGGTTTTATGAGTAAAGAAGCAAGACTGGAATATTCAACAAAATCTTTGTCTAAACTAAAAACACACATATATAGCTAAGTCGATGGAGTCAGTTTACCAGGCGTGGCCTTGGGGTGTAAAACAAAGGAGAGGCTGGTATTGATTTCACGAGGGTAACTAAATAGACCCTGATCGGTTTTATGAGTAAAGAAGCAAGACTGGAATATTCAACAAAATCTTTGTCTAAACTAAAAACACACATATATAGCTAAGTCGATGGAGTCAGTTTACCAGGCGTGGCCTTGGGGTGTAAAACAAAGGAGAGGCTGGTATTGATTTCACTAAGGTAACTAAATAGACACTGAATGGTTTTATGAGTAAAGAGGCAAGAAGTGAATATTCAACAAAATAACATGATGAAGACCATCTGTACGCCGAAACGTAGTGTCAAATGATTTACTATATGTACATCACAATGTTCAAATAAATCTTATTATAAAGACAGAACCCGAAAAATAAATTACTGATGTTTTCGGTTTTGTGAACAAATCTCCTCAGATATTCAATAAAATCTTTTTTAAAATAAAAACACAACATATATAGCTAAGTCGATGTAGTCATTTTACCAGGCGTGGCCTTGGGGGTGTAAAACAAAGGAGAGGCTGGTATTGACACACGTTGGAGGGAACACTGTGTCGGTCGGTCGGTCGCCGCCGGCCCCGTACAAAGACACGCCGGCCTTGTTTGAGTAGAAGTAAAAAATCATTACGTGTTGATGTTGTTTTTTACAGAAACAGGAATACATGGCCTGCCTGGATCTGGTCACACACGACACGTTAAAAGGTAAGTGTGCCGCCGCCGGCCGCCACGGGCAGCCTTGACGAGAACCGGCGCACATGGAGCAAAGGGCTGCAGAACATAGACCCAGCAGGGGACGGAGAGGGAGGGGGGGGGGGGGGTACGCAAAACTATAGTCAGTTTTATGTTCGTTAGGCTTTGATTTAGGAAAGGGGAGGAAAGGGGGGTACGCAAAACTATAGTCAGTTTTATGTTCTTTAGGCTTTGATTTAGGAAAGGGGGGGTACGCAAAACTATAGTCAGTTTTATGTTCGTTAGGCTTTGATTTAGGAAAGGGGGGTACGCAAAACTATAGTCAGTTTTATGTTCTTTAGGCTTTGATTTAGGAAAGGGGGGGTACGCAAAACTATAGTCAGTTTTATGTTCTTTAGGCTTTGATTGAGGAAAGGGGGGTACGCAAAACTTTAGTCAGTTTTATGTTCGTTAGGCTTTGATTTAGGAAAGGGGAGGAAAGGGGGGTACGCAAAACTTTGACCGGTGTTTTGTGTTCTTTAGGCTTTGATTTGAGCAGGGGAGGAAGGGGGATACGCAAAACTATGATAGGTGTTTTGTGGTCTTTAGGCTTTGATTTGAGCAGGGGAGGAAGGGGGATACGCAAAACTATGATAGGTGTTTTGTGGTCTTTAGGCTTTGATTTGAGCAGGGGAGGAAGGGGGATACGCAAAACTATGATAGGTGTTTTTTGGTCTTTAGGCTTTGATTTGAGCAGGGGAGGAAGGGGGATACGCAAAACTATGATAGGTGTTTTTTGGTCTTTAGGCTTTGATTTGAGCAGGGGAGGAAGGGGGATACGCAAAACTATGATAGGTGTTTTGTGGTCTTTAGGCTTTGATTTGAGCAGGGGAGGAAGGGGGCTACGCAAAACTATGATAGGTGTTTTGTGGTCTTTAGGCTTTGATTTGAGCAGGGGAGGAAGGGGGATACGCAAAACTATGATAGGTGTTTTGTGATCTTTATTTTAGTCTGAGGTAAATATCCATAGGCTTAACATTGGGAACTCGTTCTCAACTGGCTTGCGAGTATGGTAATTCATATTCAATAGATGATTAACAGATAAATATTTCCAGGCTAAGATAAAATCCGAAACATATTCGTGCTTGGTCTGAGTCCCTGTTCACCATCGAGTTTCGAGTGCTTCAGAATATTCACTCGGCTTTCGCCTCGTTCATATTACTGCGCACTCCAAACTCGATGGAGAACGGGACTCAGACCAAACACTCATCAATTTCATTCTTTGGCTTTGATTTGAGTAGGAGAGAAAGGCGGTGACGCAAAACTATGGTCAGCGTTTTTTTTGTGTATTTGGGCTTTGATTTAAGTAGAATTTAAGGAGGGGAGGAAGGGAGGGGGGTGGTACTACTAAAGAAATGTTTAGAAGACTAGAGATAAACAAGTGTAGTCGGCAAAGCCCAGACATTCTTGGTTCAAAAATTTTGGAATTAATAGTTTGATGTATAGTTTGGAGACGAAGCTGTTAGATTATAATCTCCAGCTAGATGAAATTTATAACATCCAAAGAAAAAATAAAAGACATTCCATCTATGATTTTCATTATGAAGGCGTGGCTATCACACCTCTATCACAAGACGATGCTAAAAAATCATCTGTGACTTGAGGTTTTTGCGATAGACGTATCCCTCGTATATTTTAGGTATTCAATGGAAGAACGCTACTCGATGTGGCGAATTGTATATCGTTATTTATATGAATCAAATAAACAAATTAAAAAAAAAAATCCTTTTTTTTTTCTTCAAAAATTTGATCGTTTGAATTTGATTTACAATCGTTCTCACATACAAACGTATGACCTGGCTTGGTTTCTTTATTTCTCTCAGAACTACAAAACAAGCGCTCTGAGCGGAAACGACGAAGCACAGCCAACCCGCAGTTCAGTTACGGCCACTTCGAGCCTGAGGTGAGTCCAGCTCCTTATAACTTAACGTTGTCTGTATCGTATCATTCATTCACTAGTGTACCGCTGGCTTAGTCCTAGAACCGCTGTTTTCTGTCTGTATCGTAGACTTAGATCGAAGTACATTGTTTGTCACTATGTTGTGCATCTATAAGTCTTTATAAGATTATCCATATATATATGTTTATTTTTTCGATTGGTATTTTGAATTGTGTATATTGATTGAATCACGTGTATTTGCTCCCGTGGAGTTTTTTTTTTTATTATTGTTATTTTCTGTTTTTAATAAATGTGGGGTTTACGATGAGGCCGCCCTTTTCATCTCCAATAGCAGCACCAGACCCTTAACCGGGAGCCCAGCACAGACTGAAGAAGAAACCAACAAGTTTTGGTCAAAGTCGTCATTCTCCACAAGTTTGATGCAGAGTGATATGAATAAGGCGAAGCCGAGTAAATATCGCATAGCATTCAAACGAGTTGGAGAACGACAACTTTGACCAAAACGAGTTGCTTTCTGTATTTATCTCACCCCTGTACACACTAACAGAATGGACCACACACAGGATATAGACCATAGAGAATTGATTATAATACTCGTAGGGGCATGGAGAACGAGTTACCAATGTTAAGCCTACGGGACAAAAATACCAGGGGTGAGATAAAGGTCTGTTATGGTGTGGATGCATACTGCATTACCCATGATCATTGTGAGAAAGTGAACACTTCATGGGGAGAAACTGGTTGTCTAACTTGGTGAGTTTCATGGGGAGAAACTGGTCGTCCAACTTGGTGAGTTTCATGGGGAGAAACTGGTCGTCTAACTTGGTGAGTTTCATGTAGAGAAACTGGTCGTCCAACTTGGTGAGTTTCATGTAGAGAAACTGGTCGTCTAACTTGGTGAGTTTCATGGGGAGAAACTGGCCGTCTAACTTGGTGAGTTTCATGGGGAGAAACTGGTCGTCTAACTTGGTGAGTTTCATGGGGAGAAACTGGTCGTCCAACTTGGTGAGTTTCATGGGGAGAAACTGGTTGTCTAACTTGGTGAGTTTCATGGGGAGAAACTGGTTGTCTAACTTGGTGAGTTTCATGGGGAGAAACTGGTTGTCTAACTTGCAGTGTGTTCTGTTTATAGCGGAAGCGCGGGGTGGTACACTACCTGGCCAATACAGCGCTACCACAGGGGCCGAGGAAGCGAGGTGAATCCCTTATACTCCTCTCACAGTGACTCTACTAACCCTCACCACCGTGTGACTGCCACTCTCCTTACACTGGTTCCCTGCCCCAAGGAAACATGGGACAGGTAACGCCCAGCGAGAATAACGAGTGATCGACCTTGAACTTTCCCTGGTCCCCTGCTGATTTGCAGCGGCAATGAGAACTAGCGCAACCTCTCTCCCTCGCGAGATTCGCCAAATACCTCATTTCTACTTGTTTATAATGATGATAAAAAATAAAGTAATGGCAACCTTTCAAAAGATAATTTATTAGAATGTTTCTCTAAAAGCTGATTCTGCCGAGCCCCCTAGCGGATGGCCGGGGAACCAGCGTAGTACCAGCTGAAAGCTATTACCCATGATGCACCAGAAAAATGGCGGGCGTTACCTGGCCTAGTATGTGAGTAAGCCAGGCTTCCAGGCTACCACTCTCCCCCAGTCCAACAGACCATGGCAAAAACACCCCTCCCCATACGCGAACCTACTAACCCGGTTTTACCAGCATTACCCCTTCACCATTTAAAGGTGTGATTTAAAAAAACAACACATAAAGATTACATCCCTGCATCCTGGCATTGGTGATTTGGAATAAGAATTTAAATTGAGCACGATATGGTGTTTTTTCTGGTGAGGCAGCATGTGTCTCCCATTTCCCAATTGATCACTTAACAATTTTGATTATTTCTGATTACAAAAATCTCAGACTGCGGTAACTTGGTGCAATCCAGTTCATTTGGTAACTATCAATGCCCAGTTTCTATTCAGTAATGGTTCAGATGAAAAACGTTCATTTTGCGTTGAGATATTTCGTTAAATTCCCTTTTTTTGTATAGTTTCATTTGAAGTTAAATTCAGATTTTTCAATCAGGTTCATAATGACATTTTTATTTTGATCTCTGTTAATGAAACGTTTGAATTTCAAACCAATACAAATTTTAGTTGTTGAATTGTTGTCATTTTCATGATCCAAATCAGAAGTTTCGTTTAAAGGTTTGGTAGCAATAAGACTGACGAAATTGCGTTCATGTAAAATGCCAAAGGTGGTAGCCGAAAGTAATAAAATAGGTGCCCCACTCACTGGTAGGTGATACAGTTAAAACGGACCCTACCAGCAGCCTGGTCAAATGCAGGACCACTTCAATCTATCGTTGCACTTTTAGGCCTTACAGTATTAACCCTAGATTCAATACAGACTAGATGCTTTATAGGAGAAAGTTATCCACATGTACTTAAAGGCATATCTGACAATTTGGCATGAAAATTAAAAGCCATGACCTTTTCCTGAAACTTTAATATGATGATTTCTTAGTATTATAGAATACATATCTAAGTTAAAAATCGGGGGTCACTATGCTAGTTTTTGATTTAGAGATTAATATTATGATAATTTCATAATAGAATATAATCAAATTCTCAAAGTTGTTTTTCACATATTAAAACCCATGTCATTTTTCTAAATCTTTCACAAAATATAGTAGACTACTATAGTATACTACTCATTTAAGTTTTAAAATTCATGTCACCTACCTTGTTTATGAAAGAATTGAAGAAAACCTTATTTTTCGGTACATTTCCTATGTAAATCAAGCAATTCTGAATTGGCCCTATCAAGATTGAATAAACTAGAGAAAAAGTTAGATTTACTCATTTAGAATTGAGATGAATAAGAAAGAAATTGTTTGTAACTGATAATTGACAATATCTATAAAAAAAAACACCAGTTGGCGCTACTGTGAATTGTAGGATATGCCTTTAACATGTTCTGTTATCGCTATCTATTGATCACTAATTTCAACAGGAGAGAAATATCGATGTTATATACTCATACAGGACAGAGTATGTCTAGATATATTCAGGCCATAGAAATTCACTTAGAAAACCAGAAGGTTAAACTAATCATAGAGAGAATTCCCTGGAGTTGAAGTATATTTATGGCCATCGAATGATCGCTAATTTCAAGATGTAGTTATACTGATTATTTTAGAACTGATTCTTAGAAAATGTTTAACTGCAAAATTGTCAAATTCATACAAGGAAAACTGTGGATATTTTGACTTATCTAAGAACATATATTTACAAATAATATACATCTATATATGTATAGATATGACTATGGGGCCATCCATAAGTACATACGCAAAAGTTCTGAAAATGTTGACTCTTCCACCCTGCTCTTAAACTTGTACACAATAGAATAAAGAAGGGCTGTACGCTAAATTTCCAAAACTTTGTACCCCGCTCCCCTCTCAGTGCATACGTACTTTATGGATTGCCTCTTTGTATTTAATACCCACCTAATACAGAGTCTCTATACTAAACCTATGGAGCCTACAAATCGCTACTGAGTAAAATACGGAAAGCTAAAGAATACGCCTTTTACTGCCACCTGACGGGCACTGAAGGAACTATTTTACATTAAAAAAATCAATGGCGCTTACGCCAAGTTTCTAAACATTTACAAGATACAAGTGGTCATATGATCCAAGGAGTTGATACATAGTAATCTGAGCGCATGCGAGGATTTTGCGCATAGACAACTTTGAGAAGTATACAACCATTTTTATCTGAAATCAGTCTATAGTGTATTTATCCACCTTTTCTTGACAAGTTAGTTCATTTAGGTACAAACTATTTTTTCATTTGCGCCGGCTTCTGCTTCGCGGAGCATACAACATATCTGTTTGCTACAGGTATGTAGATACACACTCACCATGTGTTTTCTATGGACACTTTGTATTAGGTGGATAATAAATATTATGTATACACATATATAATAAATATATGTATACATCATATATATACATGTATAAAGGTAATAGATTAAAAAAAAATTTAAATTTAAATTAAAAAAAAAAAAATCATAAAGGTAATAAAGGTTGGGGAAGTGGGTGAGTAGTTTTCACCTGTGACGTGAGTGTCCTTTGCCTACACACAGGTCGTCCGCCCAAACACCGGCCAGCCCCGGTCCCGGTGGCGGCCGTCCCCCTGCCCCCGTCGGCCGCCGCCTCGACGGCCGCCCCTCCCGGCCGCCGCCAGCTGCAACAGGCCACTGAGCAGGCGGAAGTAAGTGGCCACTCTGCATCTCTGCCACCACTCATCTCGCAGTAGAGTGACTAGACTTAAGACCCGGGTTTAAGTGCTGATTCCACCAACACGATGCATTTGCCGTGTTGTATCTTGGTATATCTTGGTACGTCTTACAGTGCCGCGATATATCTTAATCCTTTGCCGCGACACGTTGGGCACGATGATGTGTGTATTTTTTTTCGCAATGATTTGTGTATTTTTTTAGTGTTCCACCACCGTGATGCCTCACAATCTATTGCCGACATATTGCGGCATATTGTGGCAAGAACATAGCAAAGGTGCTTAACTAGACCGATGGTTCGCGGCAAAAATGCACACGATTGTTCGAAACCTAGCAAGATTTAGCAAGACAACCAAATCATGACAAATCTCGCTATATCTTGTGTGTTGGTGGAACTAGCACTTTAGGCTACCTCTACACCACAGGCTTTTCTTTCGTTTAGCGGGTTTGGGAATAGATACAACATATACAACGCATTAACGGTTATCTTTATTATTTGGAGTTTGTTAATTTGAAGTTTGGTGGAGGGGGACTTTGGTTTGGATGGGTCATAGTAGTGTTGCACCTCATAAGGTTTATTGATTTGATGTTTGACTTCTGAGAAATGGGAACTACCCACACTACACTCTGACTAATCTCCTATTTTGATCTTTGCTTAATGAGGACTTCAATAGACAGAACACGGTAATACTAGTATCTTCAGTGGAGTGGAATTCATTTCTTTCCCATTTTAATCACTTTAGAGATGACCTTTTAGTTTCGATTTCGATTTCGGATTGGCTGTTATTGGAATGTGTCATTTCCACATCCTCTGCGGATTGATTGCAGTTTGTGTTTTAGTTCACACCTGGGAGGGAGATATGCCTTTAGTTGTTCCACCTCCTGGTTACTAAATCACACCCGCAACTGTGTCCTAGTGCCATGTCTGAACATCAGTCGCTGTCACGCGGCAGATCTGTCCAGTACAAGTGTCCCGCCTGCATAGTTTTCATGTATGGGAGCCCTCCTGGTGGCCGCCCGCCGCACGGTTGAGGGCTCAGAAAATTCATGGCATTCAGTTTCGCCTAGTGAGTCCTGGGTATAAGTAGCTAAACTCGGCTTTCCAAAATCAGCTCAAAACTAAATCACACCCGCAGCAGTGAGGCACTCCCTGCGTGCGGTTCTCATGACTAGACTTCTCTCCATCTGCATGAGCTGGAGGTGTTTATCAAAATTTCAAAACTAGATATTAGAAAAGGAACACGGCAAAATATTCTTTTCTGTGTCCTTTCTCCTGAAGATTAAAACATATATCAAGAAGACACAGAAAACCAGACAAGCTGATTGAATTTAAAGTGAATTTATTTGGGGGTAATTATACATCGAGATAGGGGGGGGGAGATTAGAATTGATTATTTGCAACGTTTCGTCCGCTTTTAGGGGACTTCTTCAGGCAATAAAACATATATCAAACATTCATTTTTTTATGGATATCTCTTCTCTGTTCTTTGTCCTCGCTGACTTCTGACCTCTGACCTACAGAGGGTGAACATAGGCCTGACAGTTGACGCTTTGCTGGCCTCTTGATTTCTCTTACCTACATGCGTATATATAGCTAGCCAGATCCAGATTAACACGCAACCCCTACATCGAGACCCGGGGATTACGGCTAGACTGATCTAGAATTATCCCTCAACCTCTACGTTGAGACCCAGGGTAGATAATATATGGCTGGACGGATCTAGAATTAACCCGCAACTCCTACATCGAGACCCAGGGTAGTGTACGGCTAGATGGATCTAGAATTCATATAGAACTGCACGAGTTTGGATGTACCCGAATCGTCATCTCACATTCACTACGCTACGGCTGTGGTGTAGTTTTGTCACTTAATGGGGTTGATCGTTGAGTATTTTTCCTAATGTTATTTCTATGACTGATCTTGTACCAAGGATGAGATAATAATTCATAACCTCTCCATCGTGACCCAGTGTAGTTTACAGCTAGACGGATCTAGAAATAACCCGCAACCTCTACATCGAGACCCTGGGTAGTATAAGCTAGACGGATCTAGAAATAACCCGCAACCTCTACATCGAGGTCCGCGGGGTTCATTCGGTAGCGCGCTAGCCTACGGATCGCAGGATCTGGGGTTCGAGACTCGATCCTACCACTGTATTTCCTGCTTGTCTGTCGTCCTGATCTTATAGATTCAATCTCGCTGTGATATGACCCTGGCTGTTGCAATAATATAAAACACTACCATACAGATCCATGGATACCGCAAGGAAACGTAGCCAAGACTTTGCCATCTGTCGTTGGTAGACTCAAATAATCTGGAAAAAAAAAAAAATTAGATTCAGAATATTGAACGAGAGTTCCCGGGCGGACCGAGCGAAGAGGAGGCTTTCTTTCTCATCACTACATTTATTTTTATCAAGACTTAACTCTGTCTAGATGGGGATGTAGATGTCTCAGATGTAGACAAACACCTCAGACCGGAACCACCCGGTCACATCGGCCACGCGCAGGCGCAGTGGCGTCTGGCCAGAACGAGGCTGTGGTGAGGCTGCATGCGCATGTCTGTGGTGTAGTGACTTCCGCCGTCTTTCTCACACTTCTGTTGGGTGTGTGGCTGTTTTTCTCGGTTGGTTTTTAAGTGTGTTGTTGTTGTTGTTGTTGTTGTTGAGTGGCTTGTCTTTGTATCAGTGTCTGTATTAATGATGTTTCTGAGATAAGTTACTGGAATCGGAGCCTTTTTTGTAATTGCTGTACGTGAGGTGCAGGCACTAGGGCTTCAGTGATGAGAGGATAAACGAGGTGGAAATGTCTCCTGAGTAGACCGCCCTAACGGCTTTCTGACTGACTCTAAAATCTTATCTCATGGGGGACTTAATTATTGTATTTAATCTTAAGAAAAAAAACCTATATATTAGAATTAAAATGTTATTTATTGTTACCGATCTGACGGTTCATTTCCTAACAGTAACAAACACCATGATTTTAACTATTAGACTAACTCATATCATACTTCTTTATAACTCGTATTATAGTAAAGGAAAGCAGTATTAAAAACAATTGTTTCATGAATGTGTATACATGTCTATATGAATGTACGATATACTTATTTATGAATGAATATAAATTTCGATATATATTTTGCTATACATTTGTTCATAAACTAATAACACATTCCATTACTATAAGCCTTCTGGTCCAAACTCTCTTATTGGTCCAGAGATACCTTCATAACTTCAGTACTTAATAAAACCGTCCTGTATATTGACCTGCTGGTGTCACGTGACTAACTGTTTCCTGTGTTACTGCACAGTGTGATGCGCACGAGGATTACTGCGCAGTGTGTCAGCGGAGTGGCGAGCTGCTCATGTGCGACACGTGTAACCTCGTCTACCACCTGCAGTGTCTCGACCCGCCGCTCACCACCATCCCGCAGGGCCTCTGGAGCTGCCCCAAATGTGTAGTGAGTATCCTTATTATCCATGGTATACAAAGTCCCCATTGAGAATGTATGGGGACTCAGTAAACCACTCTCCATTGTTTATTATCCATGGTATACAAAGTCTCCGTTGAGAATGTATGGGGACTCATTACCCATTGTTTATTATCCATGGTTTACAAAGTCCCTGTTGAGAATGTATGGGGACTCAATAAACTATTACCCATTGTTTATTATCAATGGTATACAAAGTCCCTGTTGAGAATGTATGGGGACTCATTACCCATTGTTTATTATCCATGGTATACAAAGTCCCTATTGAGAATGTATGGGGACTCCGTAAACCACTACCCATTGTTTATTATACATGGTATACAAAGTCCCCATTGAGAATGTACAGGGACTCCGTAAACCACTACCCATTGTTTATTATACATGGTATACAAAGTACCCATTGAGAATGTATGGGGATTCAGTAAACCACTACCCATTGTTTATTATCCATGGTATACAAAGTCCCCGTTGAGAATGTATGGGGACTCAGTAAACCACTACCCATTGTTTATTATACATGGTATACAAAGTCCCCATTGAGAATGTACAGGGACTCCGTAAACCACTACCCATTGTTTATTATACATGGTATACAAAGTCCCCATTGAGAATGTACAGGGACTCCGTAAACCACTACCCATTGTTTATTATACATGGTATACAAAGTACCCATTGAGAATGTATGGGGATTCAGTAAACCACTACCCATTGTTTATTATCCATGGTATACAAAGTCCCCGTTGAGAATGTATGGGGACTCAGTAAACCACTACCCATTGTTTATTATCCATGGTATACAAAGTCCCCGTTGAGAATGTATGGGGACTCAGTAAACCACTACCCATTGTTTATTATCCATGGTATACTAAGTCCCCGTTGAGAATGTATGGGGATTCATTACCCATTGTTTATTATCCATGGTATACAAAGTCCCTGTTGAAAATGTACAGGGACTCCGTAAACCACTACCCATTGTTTATTATCCATGGTATATAAAGTCCCTGTTGAGAATGTATGGGGACTCAGTAAACCACTCTCCATTGTTTATTATCCATGCATGGATATGCATACATAAAAATAGTGCGTAATTGTAATGTACCAATATCGGCATGCCACCTATCCAGATGATAAATACAATATGTCCTGGTTTAAGATAAAAAAAACGAAAAAAAAAATACACGAGCATTTATACGTGTTGAGGAAAGTCATAGTAACTCTTCATAGAAAACTGTGCAAAGTCCAAGAACTTCGTATCTAAGAAGATTTTGAAATTTAAACGTGTGGGGCACAAACAAACAAAACAAACAATATTCTGTGTCTATTTGTCAGTTGTTCTCGCTAGTAACGTTTGATGGCGTCGGATATGTTACTAAAGTCTATTACACAAGATTTAAAATCTGATTTATTTTTTTCAATTTTCTTGAATTTATTATGTTAGATTTAATCTCAATAAAATTATTAGCCCTTGAATGCCACAACGCTGTTTTTAATTTTCATATTTGTTTTCCTGTGAGAAATAAAAAGGTTTCGTCTGAGAAAAAGCAAATCGGTCGATGTTTATATTTTTATGTTTTTCTTTCGTCGATTCCTGAACTGGGCAAATCACGTGACGTCCCCCATTATCGCGAAAATAGGAAAATTAAACAAGAAAAAAAAGGGAAAAATTAAACAAGTTCTGACCGATCTGATTCTCGTGTTTTGCCAAGATGCTGCAAAACGATCGGTGTTTGATATCTAAATTTTTAAAAAATTATATCTATGTTTAATTTGTTTTCTTTTAAATTTCATTCTAGGCGCTGAATAAAAACACCAACAACTGGACGGGAACCCTGGCACTCGTCCACTCCTACCTCGCCCAGAAAAACGGTGAGTTCCCAATCTATCCGGCGGGTGGGGAGTTAGCTCAGTGGTGAAGGTACTGCACTTGTACTCCAAAGGTTGTGGGTTCGAGTCTCACTGCAGCCACCTTTCTCCCTCATCCCCAGCAGTGGTAGATTTACTGTGATATCAAAGGCCAATCCTTCTCATACCATGTCTGTGTGGTGTGGTGTACAGCCACTATTCTCCTTCGTCCCCAGCAGTGGTAGATTTATGGCTATATCAAAGGCCAGTCCTTCTCATACCATGTCTATGTGGTGTGGTATACAGCCACCCTTTTCCTTCATCTCCAGCAGTGGTAGATTTACTGCTATATCAAAGGCCAGTCCTTCTCATACCATGTCTATGTGGTGTGGTGCGCAGCCACCTTTTCCCTTCATCTCCAGCAGTGGTAGATTTACTGTGATATCAAAGGCCAGTCCTTCTCATACCATGTCTGTGTGGTGTGGTGTGTCGTGTCGTGTGGTCAGGTTACTTTACGCTCTGGTTGCCAGTGTATATGTATAGGGCACAGAGTGGTTGCTAGTTCCACCATCACCTGCCAGGAACTTGCCATCTATAGCTAATATTTAGACGAGGCTAAAATTCCTCTATTCCACCCCACCCCCCTAAATCTATTCCAACCCCGAACCCCCCAAATTTTTCTTTTATTAAAATCCATTGATAATTGGTCCCGCCACCTGGTGTCTTGGATGGTGTCGGGGGGTAAGATGGCCGCTTCCATAGCACAATAGCTATGTGCCCTATAACATACACCACTGGGATTTAAAGAAATAGGATTGAGAAGTTGCCGATAAACGGAGAAATCACGTCAGCATTTAGAAACCTTTGAAAGATCGCGTGATGAAAATAAATGTATATAGAAAAATAAATGTTAAGATCAAGATGTTGTATAATCCACAGAAAACCAGACAAGCTGATTAAATTAAAGGTGAATTTATTTGGGGGTAATTATACATCGAGATAGGGGGTGGGGGGATTTGAATTAATGATTTGCAACGTTTCGTCTACATTCAGTAGACTTCTTCAGGCAATGTGTGAATGGAATGGGGGATAATGGCATGTATTTATAGCACCATGTTATTTCCAGGTTTGCGAGATTGCAGCATCACTAGTAATTGTAGAAAATGACGTAAATGTAATATGAGTGTGGTTTTTTTGGTAATGATTGAGTATGAACGGTTTTTTTCTTCTTGCAGCTAAAGAAGAAGAAAAACGGAAACTTCAGAAGCGGAAAGAGGAGCTCGCTCAAGAGAAATCACAATTAGAAGCCAAGGCCAAACAACTCACTGACGGAATCACGGTAAGAACGCATTTACATCATTGGGGGTATTCAAACAACAAACTGACGGCATCATAGTAAAAACAGGTTTAGAGCATCGGGGGTGTTCAAACTGACGGCATCATTGTAAAAACAGGTTTAGGACATCGGCGGTGTTCAAACGCCAAACTGACGGCATCACGGTAAGAACAGGTTTAGGACATCGGGGGTGGACAAATAATAAACTGACGGGATCACGGTAAGAACAGGTTTAGGACGTCGGGGGTGTTCAAACGCCAAACTGACGGCATCATAGTAAAAACAGATTTAGGGCATCGGGGGTGTTCAAACAATAAACTGACGGCATCATAGTGAGAACAGGTTTAGGGCATCGGAGGTGTTCAAATAACAAATTGATGGCATCACGGTTAGAATGGGTTTAGGGCATCGGGGCTGTCCAAATGCGAAACTGACGGCATCACGGTTAGAATGGGTTTAGGGCATCGGGGCTGTCCAAATGCGAAACTGACGGCATCACGGTTAGAATGGGTTTAGGGCATTGGGGGTGTCCAAATGAGAAACTGATGGCATCACAGTAAGAACAGGTTTAGGGCATCAGAGGTGTTCAAATAACAAATTGACGGCATCATGGTTAGAACGGATTTAGGGCATCGGAGGGGTCCAAATAACAAATTGACGGTATCATAGTAAGAATAGGTTTAGGGCATCGGGGGTGCCAAACTGACGGCAACACAATAAGAACAGGTCATTGGGGGTGTCCAAACGCCAAACTGACGGCATCTCTATAAGAACGGGTTTAGGACATCGGGCGTGTTCAAATAGCAAACTTAGGGCATCACAGTCAGAATGGGTTTACAGCATTGGGAGTGTTCAAACAACTCTGTAGACCACTCGAGGTTGACGTTATAATACACTTGCTAGACCATGTGTATGACAATGCGTCAACCACTGGTAGTTTACAACCGCCTGTCCTAAAAACACTTTCACCAAACAAAGAATATCCCGCATACTGCTCCTTCAGATAACGGTCCAGTCCTTCTCATACCATGTCTATGTGGTGTGGGAAATAAAAAACTCTCACCTCGGTAAATGTGTAGGAGTGAGATCTCATAGATCTGGTCAAACCCAAAGTAAGTCTAATAGAACAAATTAGTATGTACATGGGTCACCATGGCGTAGTGAGTAAAGTATGGTGCTGCAGTTTGCCTTAGGCGTATAAGACATGGACATTTCCCGATTCATCCCGACCAACGGCTCAGTGAGAATCGGGAATTAAATCTCGATGTTTCACACCTACAAGTCATTGACATGTCGACTGTTCCCAAACCTACCCCCCCCCCCTCTTTATAACCTCGTAAAACAACCCCATCGAGATCAAAGAAAGTGGGTTTTTTTTTTGGTTTTTTTTTAATTTATTTTTTTTATTAGGCAGTTCTAACTCAGGGTTAGATCTTCCACTGCGGGTTGGAGCCGGACCTAGCTGGGCCCTGGGCTGGGTGGGAGGACGATATGGATATGATGCAAAATTTAATAACTTCTGTTCTATCTAAGATATCAGAAAGCGGTTTTCAGAACTATAATTGCCTCTCTCCACTACGGAACGGTATAAAGTACTTGTATGTAGAACGGGGAATTCCTGTATGGAGTTGTCCCATTACACTAACTGCCATATAAGGAATACAGTAGACCGAGTAGCCAATGACTGCATTCACAGCAAACCCCGACCTTCACCCTGACCTCCTTACATGATATTTATAGCGCCTTGAGACGGCTCTAAAGTCGAGAGTTGACCTACAATCTAGTGGGCCACAACCACCCTCATACCTATCATCACTATATAATCAACCTACGCAGAATCGGGAACGATCTGTGAAGTGCATATATCGAAATATTAAGGTTGGTTAGAGTCGGTCATATCTAACGTATCAGTAATGCCCAACGTGTCGGGAGGAGCAATAAAATCGGGTCGGTGAAGTGCGAACATCGACCCCATTGACACAGATTCTCACTAATCCGACGGGTATGTAGACGTTAGGGGCCACCACCCGAAAGTCGGGACGTTAGGGCCCACTCATCGGGACGTTAGGGCCCGCCTAAAGTCAACTTAGGGTTAGGGTTAGGGTAAGGGATAGGGTAAGGGTTAGGGTAAGGGTAAGGGTTAGGGTTAGGGATAGGGATAGTGTTACTTACTTATACTTACTACTAAATAAATATTTATTCACAGTTGAGATGCTTGAGTAGGGAAGATTTAACATGGGTCGAGTTCGTTACGGGTCGAGTTTTTTACGGGTCGAGTTCTCCAGTATTCAAACATTAACCAATTATGCAAAATTAGGTGGGCCCTAACGTCCATTTATGCTATTTCACAGTGGTGGGCCCTAACGTCCTGCAATCACCCGACGGATCCGTCGGACAAAGTTAGAATCGGGCACAGTCGGCGTTTCAATGTCTGGCTTTAATCTGTGTCGACGTGACGTCATTTCTGAGCCTCTGACGTCACCGCAGTGCCTCGTTTTCGACTTCATGTGACGCTGTTGTTGCTACAGCGTAAAACCCTTCAAGAATAACAAAAAATTACAGGGAGGATGGCGAACGTGTCGGGGAAGCTTATCAGGGAAGGCACTTGTAGGGTACACTGAAAGGCGAAAAATGAAAACTAAACGAGCGGAGAAGACTGGCTCTACCATGCGAGAGAAGGACGGCTATCAGTTCTACGTTCTCCCTATGCGCATCTTTATCAACGAGTCGACAGGCAGCCAACAAAAAGAGGCGACTCCATCTAAAGCAGCAATTAGATGTAATATCACTATGTTCAGTTGCCATGGCAACCCAGGGGCACTAGCGGGAGGTAAGGGGAATATGAGGAGAGTCGACTAGTGTAGGTAGTGTGGCTTTTATATGTAATACTAGGAGCTAATAGTATGTTCATCATAGATGAATGAGCGTGCAGTCAAAATGAATAACAATTAAAAGGTTTTAGTTAGATTGAGCCTATGGATAGTTTTCTGTAAACTTGCACCCAGTCAACTTGCCAGTTCTGCAACTGACTATCTAGGATCCAAATACATCAAGCACCAATGGGTCATGAGGTATTTTGGTCCTGAGTGATTGGCCATGGTCAGCTGGGCACGCCTCTAAGACCCTGAGACACTGGCTCCCTGCTCTGTTCTCAATATCACAGTGAATAGCACACAGGTAGTGAAGGGATAGTTTGCATGCAGTACCCTGAAAGTCCATATGGACCCCTCTAACCTCTAGATGATGTATTTAGCGCGTGCAAGCACGCTCTAACTAGCGACTTCGTCGAGTCCGAGGGAAAAATGTAGAAAAATGAATTATCAAACTGCCGATAGCGGGATTCGAACATCCGAAACCCGCATTCCCAGTCGAAAGCTCTGCTGACTGCTCCACAAAGCCAGATGCTCCGACAAGGCCAAATACTTAGGCTGGTAGTGGGTGGGGGGAATCAGCGGAGTTTTAAAAGGGCTACCAGCGAAAATTGAGATCTCATTGGTTTCTCGTGAGAAAAGTAGATCAGAAAACTACAATACTAAATTTTGATTTGGGCATGGCTCGAAATGAATCAGAAGAGAAGAAGTTTGTCTGAGTATAGTCCTAAAAAAAAAAAAGAACAGGTTCAAGTTTTGGCTGGTGCCCGCCTGTGTCGTATCCGAACATCTCCGCCGAGCCCCCTAGCGGATACCCCGGGAACCAGCGTAGTTCGAGTTTTTCACTACACGGGAATCTCATGGCTCTTCAGTCTCCAGGCCTAGGTCTGGTTCACTTTGTCTCTGGGGGGAGGGGGGGTGCGGGGGACAGCGGGGGGGGGGGGGGGACACTCCAAGCGGATTCTACCAGAATCATAGTTTTTTTAGATAAAATAGGTAATTATGAGGGGTGGGTGTTCCTGTTTGGTGTTTGTGTTTTGTTTTAACTCCGTAGGGATGTGACCAATTCACAAACGGGAATAATTCAACAGCGGAACTTTTCTGAGGCTCAGTCTCATTAAAGACAGAATATTGACTGGTTTCAGATACAAACGGTGGTATGCACTGAAGAGTTGACGCGTAGTAATATCCGAGCGCATGCGAGGATATTGGGTAGAGTCAACACCGAGGATCATATGAGAGCTTTGATCTGAAACCGGTCTATATTGTAATCCAAGATTTAGAAAACGTGGCTATGGCACTTCTGTGTTCAGCCGATGAAAAAAAAAAAAAAAAAAATTGTAATACAAAGAAAGTGAATCAAGTAACCCAAATGAAGTAAGTCTGACACACTTAATAACAGTTTGGGACGCCCACTTCGAGCTTCTGTATTGCACAATTCACAATAGCCAGCGTTTCGGACGTGACTCCTTCTTCAGGGCAAACAATGCAGTGACAATGACAAATTCCGCAAAGGCCTGGCCTTTTATACTCAATAGATTTCAACGAATGCTTCGTTGAACAATATGGCGAATCATAACATTAGTGAATCATACAGTCAACTATCTGAATTCAGTGAAGTGTATATTTAACAAACGAAGTGTACTTGGAGGTAATATTATCATGAAACATCACGAAATTTCATAAGATTGTTTATATGGCATGAGTTGTCTTCGCGGAATGATATCATGAAGCGGAGCTGAGTGATATCTGTAACAGAAGACAATTAATGGCATGTAAGCAATTATATGAAATGGAGTGATGTTTAGATTTTATCCTACCCTGTCACATGTTTTTAAGTTCATATGTCACCAGTGGCATATAAATATTTCATGGCATAACCGTGGTATACAGGAACACCGTGTTAAGTCTATGAAGATTTATATGAGGGTAGGGGGTAGCCGTGGGGGTAGGATAAAGAGGGATATTCAACAACAATAAAATATATAAAATCAATAATTGGGTATTTAGACTATAACATAGCAAGTCAAGTACCGATACAAAAAATTTAAGATTAGTCTTTCTTTGTTCAGTCATTCAGTCCGAATAAGCCCACAAGAAAAGGGTGTAATTGTGTTTATTATCCACTTTTTTCTGGACAAGTGGCATGTCTGTTCTCCATGGTCTATATCCTGGGTGTCATCCGTTCCTTTAGTGTGTACATGGGTGATATAGATACAGAAAGCAACTCGTTTTGGTTAAGGTTGCTATTCTCAAACCCATTTGAATACTACACGATATTCACTCAGCTATACGCTGGTTCCCCGGTCATCCGCTAGGGGTCTCGGCGGAATTAGACTAGCTGCCTTTAGCAGCATGGGGGAACCAGCCAAACTCAGCTATCGCCTCATTTATATCACTCCGCATCAAACTTGTGGAGAATGATGACTTTGACCAGAACTTGTTGCTTTCTTCTTTATCATTCAAATACAATAAAAACATACCCAGATGAAGGAGTAAGAAATAGTCCGAAACATGTCTGATTGAATTATGACCATTACACGGATGTAGTCCGTCCCGGAGTCAGTGGGAATGTGTTGTTTTTTAATCTCATTTCTCCGTTTAAATAGAAGATCTCGGTCGATAAAATCCCGCAGAAACAACGCCAAGAGACTGGAGATGTGTTTTATAGAACATCAATAAAACCAGTAACATTTTATCAAGACCTGGGGCCCTGACGCAAATAAGAGCCACCCTCCTCGGAACAAAAATACCCTCCTAGTTTCCTGCATCAATCAAAAGTGGTGTTTTGTTACTAAAGGAGTTAGAATGATTTGTTTCTCTCTATATATTACAGGGATGCCAGTTTTCAATGTTTCCATTGAAATTTATGTTTTTGTTTTTCCTTGAATAATATAGGGAGCCAAAGTGAACCCGCTGAAACCACAGATACCAATTTACAAAACACCATTTCCGGATGTAGGCACTCAGTACTTTGATACATATATAATCTCGAACCTACATAGTCATTCTCCAATCTTTTAGATCCAAATTTTAATGAACTTAACAACTGTCATTGTAGTTTCGAAACAAGAGTTATTCAGAGACGATAGTAGTAAACTACACTTCAAAAGTAACAAACGAGACCGAAAACAAAATTCTAGCCTCAAACTCCCATAGGTTTAGCACTAAGCCTCGTTCTTGCTGGCAACCGGAAATGGTGTTTTGTAAACGGGTTTTGGTTTGGTTTACGTACTGGGACCCGTTTCAATAGTCTGTAGGACGTCCGTTATTGGGTCTATTGACACAATAGCGGCACTTCACGTTTCAGTACTTAAGGGACAAACGATTCTGTGACATAGGATAACAGACAAGCGCAAATAGTGGCTTGTCCCTTTCATAAGACCGATGTCCAGTCACTATTAGTGTCACTAAGCTACGAAACTTTAACACTAGTTAGGGACACATACAACTTATAAACATGCGAAATATGAGGGAGATCGGCCCATGCAATCCAACGTTATTCACATTTGTTGCTCTGATGGCCAGTGTAGGATTACTCAAGCCAGTCACTAATGTGACTTTCACCTTGTTCCCAGTAGGATATGAGTATGTGAGATGGGGTACCCGACATGTTTTGTCCCAAACTAGGGACACATCCACAACAGTGACAAGACGCACCTCCCCTTCCGTGACATGCCTTATGAAATGCGACTTAAATTTTGTCACTATTCCTGTCACTATTCCTGTCACTAGTCATGTCACTATATGGCTTAGTGACATATTCTATTGAAACGGGTCCCAGTTAACCATTTTAGGTCCTTTCCAGACTTTCTCAAGGTTATTTTACACAGCTAGGGTGGTGATCGAATATATGTGAGGAATTCAGGTAGAAATCTCACCCCTACACATTTACTGAGGTGAGACTTCTTTTACTCCCCACACCACATAGACATGGTATGAGCAGGATGGCCTTTGTTTTAACAGTAAGTCTACCACTGCTGGGGGTGGGACTCGAACCCACAAAGTCTTACAACCTTGGGGTTACAAGTCTGGTGCTCTAACCACTGAGCTAACTCCCCACCTCCTTGTAAACGG